>JASDQU010501087.1:34192-52257 GCA_032191745.1 Picea mariana | reverse complement strand
ACGATCTCTGTTTTAGGCATGTGATAGCTCGTTGGAAAGGTATCGTCGAGGAGATTCATTTTGGGGGCTCAATCATTCCTTTGGCTATCATTGAGAACCTAGATATTGAAAAAACTTCATTTAGGCCCTCAAAATGGCTCCGGAAGTGAAAACCTGCTAAAAATAGTAAATTGCCAAAATGGCCAGAAAACTGTTTTGAACCATTTGGAAAAGGTGGGTGGCCCCCAATATCCACCTGGATCACTACGGTTGGGTGGAAACGAGCACCCCTCTCAGCAGTTTCATAACTCCTAGTGTTATTTCTAATAAGTGTTTTGCTTCTGGCATCTTGAAATATATATATGTGTGTGTGTGTGTGTGTTTATTCTGATAATTATGCTCATAAGCTGGGAGACTGTGAATGATTTCATTATAAGAATGATTGTATGGTTTTTTGATCAGTACTAGTAGTTGTATATTTATGTGGAAATACTACGTATGGTTTATGTCCTCGTGAATCGTTATTTACATGCATACTAATCTAATTTAGACTTCATGTCTGGTTCTCGGATGAACGATACCCTTATCTGCCTCAGATAATACCCTGAGTAAATCTCCCTATAGAGATACCTTCCTTGGAAAAATCCCATCAAGAACCCGGAAAGTAAATGTGAAGGCGTAAAGCCTTAGTAACCCTGCATGAGGAGAAACGATCCTCTTGAAAACCCAAGATGGCAGCATAAGGATGGAATATCGAATCGACGGATGAGATTCTGTCGAGAGATCTGTGGTCACTCACGACCATCAGATTGGAAGGAGGAGATGGAATGTTAAGCACCTTAACCTTGATAGGTGGTGATCGATGGACGAGATTTCATCGGGGAATCTGCAGTCACCCACGACCGTTAGATTAGTAGAAGAAAGTAGGGCGTTAAATGCCTTACCACTTTGTTTTCTGGTGTCTTCATGGGTAGCGAAGAGTTTAGGACCGTAGATCCTCAAGGTCCATGAGAGTATCCAGACCATGTATCTTTCCACTTCAGGAAGCCATGGGAGAGCCCACAAGTTAGAAATTTGTCTGAGTCGTTGGATCTCGGCTGAAAAACCCGACAGCCGTTGAATCTGTCGGGAGTTACCCGAGGGTTAAGACCCCAGTGTATAGGGGCGGAAAACCTCGGGATAGATCTAAGTCGTCCAATCAACGGAGGCCACGTGTCATAAGATCTCCCATTCTGGGAAATCGGGAATCGTGGAATCGGGATTCCTGTTGACAAGAGATCGGGACTTTCCATTGTGGAAACCCCAAGATAGATCTAAGTCGTTCGATCAACGGAGGCCATGTGTCGTAAGATCTCCCATTCCGGGAAATTGGTAATCGCGGAATCAAGATTCATGTTGACAAGAGATCGGGACTTTCCATTGTGGAAACTCTGGAATAGATCTAAGCCGTCCGATCAACGGAGGCCACGTGTCATAAGATCTCCCATTCCAGGAAATCGGGATTCATGTTGACAAGAGTTCGGGATTTCTCCATGGTGAAAACCCCAGGATATCTGAGTCATCAGATTGATGGAGGCCACGCGTCATGAGATCTCCCCATTTCGAGAAATCGGGAATTGCGATATCGGGAGTCCTGGCGACAAGGGATCGAGGCTTTCCTGGGTGGAAACCCCGGAGCAGTTGTGGACCGTCCGATTTAAGGAGGTGACATGTTGAGAGATTACCCGTTTCGGGAAATCAAGGATCAGGGATTCGAGAGTTCCATTGACAAGAAATCGGGCCTTCTCTTTGATAAATCCTGACCCATAATGACGAGACAATAGCAGGTGGCTGAGTCCCGAGGAATGAACAAGATTCCTTTGGGAAATCCTAGGGTCCGTAACGACCGTCCGATGTGAGGAAGAGATGTCATTTTTACGTTGGGCGCAAACGCGTATTAGGGTAAGTAGCGAGCAGACCTGGATGGCCAACGTCCGCCCACCCAGATCTACGGCTGAGGATGCATTCCAGAGCCCCATTGGTCGATCGCTAGCCCTGTTGGGGTTCGGCGGTTGCCAATTCAAACGACTCTATTTGCAAAGGCTTGGATCCAAAGCCTCTGGATATACAGATCATTTATTATCTTATTGTAAATAAACACATAGATTTTTCTACAACCCAAACAAATATTGTTACATATTGAGTAGTCTATGTATTATGTATTATATAACATTGAAAACTTCGTTTATGGTTTTACTGTGGTAAAGACGAACCGTAAATTATTTATGCTTTTGGTACAGTCTTATTAATGGACGTTTACCTGAAATTCATGTGGTCCAAGTGTCTATAAATCTTTCTGTATAAGTGCTTGTAAATCATATGCAGGCATTTCCTATAGATCTTTACTTAAGGTTATTCAACCTGTAGCAATATTTGATCATTTATATGCATTCTTATACAAAAATCGCATTCATACGTATACCAATACATTCCTAATATCAACAACGGATCAAACTTATATTTGTTTTACTATTTTGGTTCAGAGAGTACATCACATGATTAAACAATTTCCACATATTCATCTCATCCCTATCAGAGTAATACACAATAAAAATGCTCATCAAGAGAATAGGTAGAAAGACATATCTGAACAAAGTGTTGGGACAACAAATAGAACAGCCAAGCTCCACCCAACTATAGAACAGAACAGCCAAACCTCTTGCTTCGTTCACCCCCTAGTCTGACCATGAATCCATAAGGGCGAACTCCAAAGCTCCTCTTTCGCTATAGTCCTCTTAAGATCATAAATTCCCCTTGGCTCACACTCAGAACAATGCTCATAACAGTAAGTGATCTCCTTTCCCCTAGCATACTAGGCAACGTCCTGCCTTCTCCCATATGCTATATATGCAAAAGCATCTTGTGCCTAGGTCTTTTCCCCCTTTGGGAATTTTCACAGCTTTACAAATCCTTGATTTTTAGGGGCTGCCCATGGCCAAATTCCTCATTTTTCACTTGTAAAATTCAGCCCTGAGGTAGTTCAAGCTTGTTCCCCACTCATGGAGTCATGGTCAGCTGATTTCAACCTAGTTGTTCCATTTGTCCTTCAGCAATTAATATAAAAATATTTGTCTTTCACAAGTGTCATAGTCAAAGATTTGGTTGGGAAAATCAAATCTTTTCCCAACAGTCACAATAATTAATTGCAATTAATCAAATTCCAAATTCGGAATTGCCATAAATGGCAATAATTTTCCAAATTTGAATTTGCAAAAAACGGAAATAAATCCCTAAATGCATACAGAATTTAATAATTAATTAATTTTAGGGATATTACAGCCTCTCCCCCTTCAGTACAACGTTTTCCTTAGTGTTCATTCCTTTCTCGGAACAGGGTTGGATAATATTTATGCAAATCTTCCTCCAATTCCCAAGTGGATTCCTCAGGACAAAAGTGCTTACATTACACCTTTACCTGGGTGACGGCTCTGTTTTGTAGTATTGTTTCTCTCATGTCCAGAATGCACAGAGGTTCCTCTTGGAACTCGCCTTCTGGTTCCACCTACACCATGTTCCAATCAATCATGTGAGTGAGATCATGAACATATTTTTTTAACAAAGAAACATGAAATACATTATGAACTTTCAAATTTGCAGGAAGTATAAGTTGATATGCCACGGGTCCAATTCGAGCCAAGATCTCAAAGGGACCACAAAACCTGGGCGCCAACTTTGAACAGTTTTCTAGCTTTAATGAACTTCTTCTTGCTTTGACTTTTAAATAAATGTGAACTCCAACTTGAAATTCCTGGTGTCTTCTTTTCAAATCCGCATAACTTTTTTGTCTGTCTTGTGCTTCCTTTAAATTATGTTGTACTTTTCTTACCATATTCTCCATTTCCTGGAGCATTTTTGGTCCCACCATGATTTTTTCAACTGGGTTATCCCATCTAATCAGAGTTGTACACTTTTTTTCATACAGTACTTCGAAGGGGCTCATCTTAGCCGATGTCTGATAACCATTATTGTATGCAAATTCCACCAAGTGCAGGTATTCCTCCCACTTAGTTGGTTTTATCCTTACGTACATTCGTAGCATATCTTCCATAATCTGGTTTGTTCGTTTAATTTGTCCGTTCATTTGTGGATGGTAGTTGGTGCTGACATTCAAGTTAGTACTCAACCCTGCAAACAATTATTTCCAAAGTGTAGATGTAAATTTGACATCTCTATCCGAAATCACCATTTTAGGAATACCATGCAGTCTAAAAAATTCCTTCATAAATATTTCAGCAATGTTAATAGCTTTATAAGTAGATTCCATAGGAATAAAATGCACAGAATTGCTAAGATTATCAATTACTACCATAATTGAATCATTTTTTTTTTTTGAGTTTTAGGCAAACCTATGATAAAATCAAGTGATATAGTCTCCCACATCCATTCTGGTACAGGTAGAGGTTGTAACAAGCCGGCTGGGTGCTAGTGTTCAGCCTTCACCTGTTGACAATATATGCACTTAGATAAGTATTATGTTGTCTTTCCTTTCTTATTAGTCCAATAAAACAACTTCCTCAATGTTGTTACCATTTTCTGGTATCCTGGATGACCAAAATATGGATTCTTGTGTACTTCATCCAAAATTGTTAGTTTTAATTCAACATAATATGGTAGGTACAGCCTCTTTTTGAATATTAGTAATCCATTTATGTCCAAACTCATATATGTTATGTCTAAATTTTCTGCATTATTTTGTAAATCTGCCACTGTTTTGATGTATTTTTCATCATTATTACTTGCAGCCTTTATCCTTTGCTCAATGTCGCTTTCTTCCTTGCTAATGTTTATCTCAAACCTCCCATGAATTCTTCTACTTAAGGCATTTTCCACTTTGTTTTCCTTACCCTTGATGTGTCTTACCTCAAAATCAAATTCTCTCAAGAAGGCTAGCCACCTTGCTTGCCTTGCGTTAAGATCGAGTTGACTAAACAAGAATTTCACACCATTGTTATCAGTTAGCAACAAAAATTGTATGCCCATTATATAATGTCGCCACATTTTTAACGCATGGATTACAGCTGCTAATTCCAAGTCGTGAGTGATGTAGTTTCGTTTGTGCTCTTTTATTTTTCATGACTCGTAACACATAATGTGCCCTTCTTGAGTTAGTACACCTCCCAAACCCTCTTTTCTCACATGCACACAAACAGTGAAGTATTTATCCGGTTTTTCTACCTTTAAAATAGGTGTGGTTGTTAACAGTTTCTTTTAACTTATTAAAATTGTCCTGACATTTCTGCAACCAAATAAACTTGGTTCCCTTCTTCCGTAGGTATTTTATAGGGTATGCAATCTTAGAGAATCCCTCTATGAATCTGCGGTAGTACCCGGTGATTCCTTAGGGATAGGTCATTCCATGATGGCTCTTATCTTCTCTGAGTCGACTGCAATACCCTCTTCAAATATTACATGTCCTAGGTACTGTATTTTATTTTGGTAAAAGTCAAATTTTACATGCAACTTATGTTTTTATAAAGTTTTCAATACTATCCTTAGATGTTCTTTGTGTTCTTCTTCCATTTTCGAATACACTAGGATGTCATCAATAAATACCAAAACAAACTTATCCAGGTACTGACTAAACATGATATTCATTAAACACATAAACGTGGTTGGTGCGTTAGTGATACCAAATGGTATAACCACAAATTCATAATGTCCATATCTCGTTCTGAACGTTGTTTTACTTATGTCTTCATCCTTTATTTTGACCTGGTGATAACCAGATCTTAAATCCAATTTAGAAAAAACCTTTTCCCCTCCCACTTGGTCAAACAGATCATTGATTTTGGGTAGGGTGTATTTGTTATTAACATTCATTTTGTTAAACTGTCTATAATCAATGCATAATCTTAGAGTTCTATCTTTCTTTTTAACAAAAAGCACTGGTTCTCCCCACGGTGAGACACTTGGTCTGATGTATTCCTTGTCCAACAGTTCTTGTAGTTGGATTTTTAACTCTGTTAGTTCCGGTAAACTCATCCCGTAGGGTGCCTTAGATATAGGGGTTGATCCTGGCAACAGATTGATAGAAAAATCTATCTCTCTTCTTGGGGGCAATTCAATTATTTTGTCTACAAACAATTCTCTAAATTCATGTAAGACGGTAAAATCTTCTAGGCTAGGTTTATTTTATTTTTCCAACAGATTTGTCACTTGGATAGCATAAATCTAACAACATTTACTCATGCACTTCTTAAACTGCATTGTTGAAATCTTCCTAACTGAGACTGGTTTTATGATGCCTTGTATTGTCCTAACAGTGTTGTTTTCATCTCTGTAAGTAAGTGATTTTTCATAACAATCCAAAATTTATTTATGCTTCTCTAACCAATCCATTCCAATAATTATATCGTAAGACCCTAACGGTAGAATATTCATATTTAAATTTGTGTTTTGGCCATCTAAACTGGATTCACAATCAGAAATGAAATCTGTTACTTTTCTTTTTGTTCATGTTGCTAGTTGTACTAGCCAAGATTTTGTATTCTTTAATTTTTTAATCTTGTTTGAATCCACTACACCAAGAGCAACACAACTCAAAGTAGCTCTCGGATCAATTAAAATAAAAATACGATTATTATTAACTTTACCTTCAACTTCCACTATAGTGGATCGGTGATCATCTTGTCAGCCATCCACAGCTACATTGATTATGTGTAGGATTCTGCCCACATCTCCTATTGCAGAGGCCTCTTGCAGATTATGAACCATGGTCCTTGTTGCAGAAGTTAAATGCAAACAGTTCCTCCTTAAGTGAGATTCTCTGCATTCCCAACCTCTTCACGATTCCCTGGGGCTGTCCCCAAACTTCTTGGTTCCCAGATTGACTAGTCTACCTCCCCCTTGGGTGTTATGGTTATTGGAGTGAAAATATTTCCTTGGGAAATTCTTTTATGCATTCTAGAAAGGGGTTGGTTGATAGCCCTTCTTCCACTGATTCATTATGTATTGTTTCTTGTCTTTCCAAGCCTTGGGAAGTTCAGACCGTTGTTTGTATTGGTCATAACACATCTGGGCCTTTCTGAAAACTTCTCTCAAGGTTTTGGGGTTATCTAATTCAATTTTTTCCTTATAGGACTGTGGTAAGAAGCTTAGGAACCGCTAGATTTTTACTTTTTGCTCCCTGATATAAGGCACAAATCTTAATAATTCAAGGAATTTGTTTATCAGGTCATCCATATTCATTTGACTGAGTCTTAGCTCATAAAATTCTTTGGTCTTTCTCTCATAATAAATTTCTGATAAATAATGTTTCTTAAAGTGTTTCTTGAAATCCGACCATTCCATCTGTTTTTATTTTAAGCCCTTGTCCAACTTCAGGTCCTGCCACCATATACTCGCCTTTCCTTTCAGGTTATAAATGGTCATTCTGACCTTCATGTTGCTGGAATAATTGTAAATTTGGAAATACTTTTTTATGTCCAGTAACCATGCTTCAGTCTCCTCCCATGTCCTAGATTCCCCATCAAAGGTGGATGGTTTGATTTTCTTAAATTCACCCTCCAGGTGGTCCACCTATTTCCTCTTTCTTCCTATGGTTGTTTTATTTTATGTTGATGGTGTGACTTCGGAAGAACTTTTCTCGTCTTCTGCTTCAGGACCAGAATTTTTGGAGGCTCTTTTGTTGAACTCTTCCTCCTTGTCATTGTCTTTTGGGATCTTCTTTGTTACTATGCTACGCAACAATACTTCATTTATTTCATGTTGGTCTTCATGTGCCTTTTTTAGTTTCTCGTTATCTGCCTTGAAAACTTGCAGTTCCACAATAAGGTTCCTCATTATTTCTAGAAACTGGGTAGCTGAACTTCCTTCACTTTTTTTCCTAGGTTCTTTAGGAGGTCCTTACTCGAGATTCTCCTCAAGTTTGATCTCCTCTTCATTCTGTGCTGCCATTATCACAACAGAAATAAAAATTTTATGTTTGTAACAGTAAGTGTTTTTGTTAGTTTTTCATTAAACAGAAAAGTATGTACTAAACAAAAATTTTGGCCCTATTTAAGGTCCAAGTGTTGTAACCTTTGCTCTGATACCATATGTAATGTACCCCAAAATTTGCCAACTAAAAAAAAATTTTTAGGTGCATTAAAACTTATTTACTTTGTTATACCTGATTTGATTTACAACTATAATCGTCACTATTGGAATGCGTTGTAATCTTAAACGTATTTACAAGCGACTAAGACAAGTTGATTAACCTTTCCATGAAATCATGTTTATTACCAAATACTCAAAATATGTGTTAACACTTGTCATAACAGGTTAAAGTGTAGCCTCTTCATGAAATTGTGAACTAATCATGTCCATAAAGTCTACAGTAAATCTAGCCTACATAGTTCTTACCTTTATCAAGGGATCCACAAAAGTATTTCACTAAGGTTCCACTTTTAAAACAAGTCTTGGTACTCTTTACTTCATATCTAAATGAAGGAGTACTTCAAATTTTATTACAAACAATCCCATACATTCAAGTCCCCTTGTCTTTATTATAACCCTATATTTTCATGTAATAAGAACTGCTTAATCGATAATGTTAGATATAAACACTAATACCATAAAGTCCCTATACCCAAAGTCATACAAGTCAACATAATTTTTTTGAGTTTATACGAATGAGATTATCGTATGTATTACCTGAAAGGTTTAACATTATTTGCAATTGTCTACATAGCCTCTTTGTCATCAACTAAACCTAGTTGTAAGCGCACTCTAACTATCGCCAGTTCTTCATTAAGTCCTTTAACTTGGTAGTTAGTGGCATTTAACAAACACCTGACATAAAAATGACAGGGTTGATCGAACAAGGATGTTTAACGCTAAGGTTTGGAATCCCATCTGTAATGACAAGTCATAAACTAATGCTTATTGATGTGTGTGAGAACCCTCCGATGTAATGACAAGGATTCTCACTAACAGTGTTATTGGCTCGGTTCAAGGCATAGTTAATACATGTCTGTAACTAACATTGAATTCTCTGGTGGAGAGTTAAGAGGTTTCTCCATTGTACTGGTTCTAGATTATCATGACCAATGGGGATACACCATGTGCGCATATTCACATGGCCCATGTACCCAAGGCATCCATTCGCCATTACTCTGTGATACGAGAGTCATTTGGGTGACTAATGTTCCATTTATCCTTTGGCTCTTGTGCATTTTCGTAAAGTCGTCATGTGTTAACCTCTGCAACACTGCTTTGTGTGTAACCACCAATGACAAGGGAGTTCATGCTCTACGTAAATCAAGAAAATGTTACATGTCTGACTGGTTTCCTCCTTTACCAGGTATGTTCACAAAAAATCCATCGCTTGATTTAACTATAGAATGTAAGGAAGGGTCAGTTGTATTTTAAGTTTGTCTCTGTAACTAGTTTTCTTTACGGTTTTTGGTTGGGGACCTTCCTTCTTGCTAATCTTAACTTTCTGGAATATTTCCATCCATGCTCTGGATAAAATACGTATTTTCTAACTCATGGTGGCTTACGGATTTATCTCTCTCGTGAGGGTAATCATTCGCTACTTAAGGATTTCATTAACTTGTAAGCCATTTTACACAGGCGGTTTTTAGTTTCTTGGTTCAGGGATAGTCCCAAAATGTTGTTAGGGTTATGTCAACAAGCAGATAACCTTGGACATCCTTTTAATATTCAGACTTGTATTTATATTTGGAGTCATTCACGGTATACCTATCATCGAAATTTTGTGATTAAAACCCTGTTACAATGACCCTAAAATTCCGCATAAGGTGTCATGTGTGAGTAACTATACACTAAATCTCTCTGTGTATGATACTATGTATCTCTTGCATTCATAAGGAAATGAGGAGGCATGAATGCCCGATCCCTCGGTTCTTAAGGTTGAGAAATTTCCTCCCTGGACTGATTGGGATTCATTTCGTTTTGAATCCATGGCGTAAAGTTATAAAGGAAAAGCACATGTATTTGTAGCGAGACTCTTATTTCCCATAATGTGGGCAGGTGGTAACCTATCTGCGGAACCCTTCTATTTAGTTTTCATATAATCTATACAGGAAAGTCAAGGTCATGAGACCTCTCTGATCATGTGAATAATTTAATTTCCAGGGTTTATATTCCAGTGTAGAATTCACCCTAAATTCACAGTTCCTGGAATCTGTGGTTAAGATAGGTTCAAAATATATTTTGGGTTCTGTTTTAATGCTCGGTTCTTGTTTGTGTATTTTTATCATCAATTCGTAAGTTTGATCATTATGATATCAATGTCTCGTAACCCTATCTGAATTTTGAGCTAGGAAAATAATACCTCTATGGGATATGCTTTACCCGGTGCAAAATTTATTATTTTGGAAACCCTATGGTTAACTTGTCTAATTTCACTTTGTTAGAGTAAAAAGAATTTTAAGTATCCAGAACTTTGTTCTTGAGTGTGTTCTTCTTTATCACTAATCTATAGTTTTAGATAATTATGAGGACAGTATCTCGCAACCCTATCTGTGATCTGAATTGGGGAAATTCTGTGGAACATCTTTTATATTGTGTGTTCCTTATAATTTTGGTTATGCAATATATATATTACATTTTTAAAATGTTATATTTTCTTGATACATTTTGTGTAATTGATTTAATTTCATTCGGTTACAAGACTAATGATGGGACCCCTATTTCCATTGTGAGGGTACCCATCAGTCATTTCAAAATCCAATCCTCCCCTTCAGACTGTGGATAGTTCTCTTCAGTGACACCGACGGGAAACATACACCCGCGCCAACCTCAGGCTAAGTGTTTTTCCTGTGTGGAACCTTCATTATTTTAATTTCGTGGATTCTTCCTGAACATTTTTTGTTTTGTGAATAAAAAATGGATCATTATATTAATTCCAACTAAAATCTTACAAAAAACATCGACAACTTATCTTCTTACACAAAAATGTCAGCGGCCTATCAGATCGACGGTCCATATTTTCTCTCACTTTCCGCAATTTCGTGACTTGGGCAGATAACTTATTCCATGCTTCGAACTCCCGGTAGCTAAGTTCCTGAAATTTTCTCGAGTCAGATCAGTGGGGCCAGATCGACAGTCCTTATCTCTTCTAGTACCAACGGTCCAGATCTGTTCATGCTTTTCTCGATCTCGCAACTTTGGAAAATATCTGCCTTCATTCTTCAGATTCACGATGGCCGAGTTCCTAAAATTTTCTCGTGACAGTTCAATGGGACCAGATCAATGGTCTGGATCTCTTCTAGTGCCAACGGTCCAGATCTGTCCTTGCTTTTCATGATTTCACGACTTCAAAAAATAGATTCCTTCATGCTTCGGACTCTCGATGGACGAGTTCCCGAAATTTTCTCACAACAGTTCAATGGGACCAGATCGACGGTCCAGATCTCTTCTGGTGCCAACAGTCCATATATGTTCTTGCTTTTCATGATTTTGCATTTCACGATTTCGTGACTTTGGAAAATAGTTTCCTTCATGCTTCGGACTCTCGATAGCTAAGTTCCGAAATTTTGCTCACGTCAGTTCAATGGGACCGGATCGATAGTCCATATGTCCTTTAACACCAATGGTCATGATCCCCTCTCGCTTTTCACGATTTTGCAACTCTGAGAAACAACACCCTTCGTNCCCGATAGCCGAGGTTCCGAAATCATCTGTCGACCGATGATATTTTGTGCTAACGCTTACGGTTTCCCTCTCTCCTAAGCTTCTGGTCATTTATGTCTTTTGGAAGAAATTATAAGTAGACAGAGGTGGCTCCCCATCCAGATTGGGGCCATCCATTTGAGCAAGCTCCTTGCATTGCATTGGAGCCAGAGGGGTGAGCTTTGGGACTGCCTGGAATCATGGAGAATGATATGCTGCATCAAGTCCACCCCTGCATTGGCCAATCTATCTGCAACTTTGTTTGCACTTTGCTGAATGTGTGTGGGGGTTAGAGTAATATAAGGTCTGAGAAGAGCCCGGAAGCTGTGAAGAGGGCCAAGGAGGTGCTAGCTGGGAGTGATTTTCTCTGGATCTTTTCCATTCAGAATTTTTGTTTCCAAGTCTATTATGATTTTGGAGTCTCCTTCAATGATAGGACATGTGAGGTTTTGATCTAGAGCCATTTGCACTCCTTTGATGAGACCCCAAATTTCTTTTAAATTGTTGTTGTTGCATCTGAGATTTTCTCTGTACTTAAACATTCGCAGTCAACGGATCCAGGACAGTGCCTTGCTCAAAAAAGGAATTTGATTTCTGAGTCTAGTGTTAGTTTGAAGGTTCAGATTAAGTTTTAAAGTGGTATTGGGTTCTTACCCAGGGTACTCTATTTGTAAAGGCTTGGATCCAAAGCCTCTGGCTATACAGATCGTTTATTATCTTATTGTAAATAAACACACAGATTTTTCTACAACCCAAACGAATATTGTTACATATTGAGTAGTTTATGTAATATGTATTATATGTAATGCCCATATACTACTGAACATCATTAAGATTTATAAATGTTTTATTTGGTAAACTGAAACAATAACTTCTTAGCATAATAGTGATTCTCATAACAGCAACTTCAATAACTTAGATTTGTCAATAAATACTAATTTCATGACAGAAAGAAATAAATACATAACTTAACAAAGTACCTGGTTCTGATGCTAATTGTTGTTGCCACTATGACTTGCTGCTGCCTTCCTGTTACCTGCTACCCAGATCAATCCTGCCACAAACAGATAATAACTGCCCAAAACTACTATCCTCCCTGCCAACTAGGAAAACTACCTAGCTCCAGGATATCTACGGATATCCTGGCCCTCCGTGCCCAAAACCTCCAGCAACTCAGTGGCTCAACTGATCAAAATCACAACCAAAAACTCTCTCTGCTCACAGCAAGTCAACAGTCCACAGAATTCATTCCCCCTGTCGAATGGTGCGCACATCCCCCTCTTCCCGTCCCTTATTCCTCCCTGCCGACTCACGCATTTACTTCACAACCACCCCCGTCCTTCATCCTTCGTCATGTTTTAATGTTTTATCTTCTCGGGATCCATGGCTATCCCTCTCTGCATACGCCACCATTTTATAGCATTTTCATTGATCTTTTAAATTATAATTCTCAGGTCATTAAATGTGGTCTGTAGTTAGAGTATTACTTAGTTAATCACAATCATTTTCTTTTAATTAATTTTACTTTATAATCTTTAATCATTTATTCAATTAGGGTCGTTACATTATATAACATTGAAAACTTTGTTTATGGTTTTATTGTGGTAAAGACGAACTATAAATTCTTTATGCTTTTGGTACGGTCTTATCAATGGACGTTTACTTGAAATTCATGTGGTCCAAGTGTCTACAAATCTTTCTGTGTATGAGTATTAAATGTTTATGTAGTTCTGAATACCTATACCGGCAACAGTATATATATATCTACTTATATGGTACAGATTATATATATATATATATATATATATATATATATATATATCACATCCATACGTATACCAATACATTCCTAATATCAACAATAGATCAAACTTATATTTTCTTTACTATTTTGGTTCAAAGAGTACATCACATGATTAAACAATTTCCACATATTCATCTCATCCATATTAGTGTAATACACAATAAAAATGCTCATCAAGAGAATAGGTAGAAAGACATATCTGAACAAAGTGTTTGGACAACAAATGGAACAACCAAGTTCCACCCAACCATAGAACAAAACAGCCAAACTACTTGCTCCGTTCACCCCCTAGCATGACCATGAATCCATAAGGGCGAACTCCAAAGATCCTCTTTCACTATAGTCCTTTTCATATCAGAAATTCCCCTTGCCTCACACTCAAAACAGTGCTCATAACAGCAAGTGATCTCCTTTCCCCCAACATATTAGGCAGTGTCCTGCCTCCTCCCATATGCTATATATGCAAAATCATCTTGTGCCTAGGTCTTTTCTCCCTTTGGGAATTTTCACATCTTTACAAATCCCTGATCTTCACTGGTTTTCCCATGGCCGAATTCCTCATTTGACACTTGTAAAATTCAGCCCTGAGGTAGTTCAAGCTTGTTCCCCACTCATGGAGTCATGGCCAGCTGATTTCAACCTGGTTGTTCCATTTGTCCTTCAGCAATTAATATAAAAATATTTGTCTTTTACAAGTGTCATAGTCAAAGAGTTGGTTGGGAAAATCAAATCTTTTCCCAACAGTCACAATAATTAATTACAATTAATCAAATTCCAAATTCATTATTTCCATAAATGGCAATAATTTTTCAAATTCGAATTTGCCAAAAATAGAAATAAATCCCTAAATGCATACAGACTTTAATAATTAATTAATTTTGGGGATATTACATGTTCGAACTCTTTATCCTTCGGTTTATGTAATTTCTTTATGTCCATAATGAATACTACTCTATGCTATAATTATTGGAAAATTTTATGGCAAGTGTTGGGTTTCACTCGTCTCTGGTCTTTAAAATTTGAGGGTTTCTTTGTGAGATAAAATAATGGTTGTTTTCTTAGTTCCATTACCCAGTCTTGGAAGATTGGTAGCTCCTTCAAACTATTCGTCAATTGTTTGTATATGTATTAATATATTTTCCTTACGACCGCCATAAGAGGTCTCTGGAAGAGGTATGTGGAAAATCTGTGTTATAAGATGTTTAAATATTTTTTCGGGAACAAACCCTTTG
This sequence comes from Picea mariana, assembly GCA_032191745.1. Taxonomy (NCBI): domain Eukaryota; kingdom Viridiplantae; phylum Streptophyta; class Pinopsida; order Pinales; family Pinaceae; genus Picea; species Picea mariana. The sequence continues at coordinate 37,584 of JASDQU010501087.1, read as the reverse complement.
TGAAGGTCTCACCTTTGCGTTGGCCTAGACCTCAGGTTTCCTATTAATGTATGGAAATTTCAAGCTTTTAACTCTGGTCTTGATGCATTCAATTAACCCGACATTGGAATATTTGTTATTTGCACTAAATCTTGGTTCGTGGTTGGTTATCTACGAGGGTTTTTTTTTTGTTGATTTTGGAAACTGTATATTGTTAAAATAAATAAGCACCAGTTGACTAGGTTTTGAACCCAGTCTGTCACACAACAAATGTTGAAAGTGGTAGTACCAGCCTTGTATGTTGAAGAGTGGTTGGCTTGTGTTGTGTTCCATCGTGTGCTTGATGTGGTTTGGTTTTAGTTGTTGGAATTATTATGTGAAAAATCTATTAGTAAAAGAACTCTGTGAATAGAAATAAAGAGTGTATAGTGGACAGTCTTGGATATTTTCGGGTGTTTTGAAACAAAAGTGTGTTGGATTTGACTTACTAAACAAAGAAAAGTTTTGGCAATTGTTTTATTGATGGTAATGGAAATTTTTGGATATCATTGCATATAATAGAACAGTAATTGTCTTTCCCTATAATTATACCATTTTACTCTCACTATATTCCCCTCATCCTCCCAAATACATTAAAACACTCCATGTTATATGATTATGAATTTAAAATTCTTTATGGAAAGAAAAGGGATTAATATAAAATTTAGTTGATGACTGGTGTTTGAAGGTTGGTTATAGATACAGTCTTTGTTACTTTTTCATTTGCTTGAACAATATTCATTTATCTTGTCCCATCCATGCTACCATTTTTCGTATATTATAAACCATTCATCTTCCCAATAGCCCTATTGTTGAGGAAAAGGTATGGAACGCCTTAATCAATCATTTTCAGATCTTTCCTATCTAGGAAAAGATAGTTGGGAATGTCACCTGGGATTTATAGCCTCAAAACATTCACTCAATCCGCAAGTATTAACTACAAGGATTAAGGCCGATTTTATGATTTGTAATTGTTGCAATGTAAAAATAAATTTGTACAAGGCTACAAGAATGTATACAGTTTTTGCAATAAAGTAAACATGGAGACAAATAGCGGAAAAAGGAACCAAGTCATGAAAACACATGTATGAGACAAAATAATAATATGATTTTATTTCATTCTGAGATACCAAAAGTGTATTTCTATTTACAAACCCATGTGAGGTTATGGACCAAAGTCAGATTTAGAGATCTCTGATTGGCACCATACAAAAAGACTCCGACAGTAAAATAAAACTGAAATTAATGATATGGATCAACTTGCCATAAAAATGTTGTAATTTGACTCTGCAAGATGTCCTTTATCAGCCATGAAAATTAATTCATAAGCATACAAGTACACAGACTAACAAGGATGAATCAACACCTCTAAAACAAGCGGCTAAAAATTATGATTCAGTTTTGAACCTTGCTTCCTTCAATAAGACTTTGTTGTCAACAAGAGGATTAAGCTTTCTAGTAAACTCAAAAATGAATGGAAACTGAAACTATCTCATTTAACTAAAGAGAAAACCTTAGTCGTGTCTTTCTCCTTCTATTCTCCCTTTGTCTCTTCTTCTCATTGAACCTTTATTCTTTCTCAATAAATTGATGTTGTTCAACTACTTTCTTTAGTTAAGTCAAATTAACTTAACTAATTATTTTAGGGATAAATAACTAAAAATAATATATAAATAAGAGTCTAGTTAATAATTACTAAATAGGTGGGACCCCTTGTGACTCCCATTATTCTTTTGCCAATCATCAATTATAAAATAAAAAAATTTATCATTTGGATCATATAACACCCTTGTAGCTCCCCTTGATACTATTCAAATCAAATATTTAAATATTTAAATATCAGCAAAAGCTAAGGACATCATAAAAATAAATATATCCATTTTATCCACAAAAATATCCAAAATAAAGCTTGATGTCCCCAAAAGTTCAAAATTATCAAACATTGTCTTCATTACTGAAAATCATAAAAAAAAAAACTTTAAAATCCATATTTTTTCTTTGCGAGGCATATTTCCTCTTCTCATTTTTGTGTCCAAATGGATTTCCTTGAGTGGCCCTTGGTTGGTTAGACCCTTGGGGTTGTATTTCGTTGATCACATGACAGCGGTCATATTTTAGGTGGAGGCGTGAAGACACAGACTTAGAGGATTATGTGGATGGACTGGAGGGGGAAACTGTTGTTTTTCCTTTGTCTTGCATAGGTTGCGGGATATCAATTTTTAATCGTTTTCTAGCGTGCGAGGATTGTATTGGTGAAACAACAGGAGAAATTTGAACATTGGGATTAATTGGTTGTGGTAAAGGCAATGACACAGTGGTGAGAGATAGGCTGGTGGACAATTTCTTTTCAACCATCATTAGTGGGGACTTTGGGCTACAATGATACATGTGGAGGTACGGGAATGCCAGGAAAATTTTGAGGAGGTTGAAATGGGGGTCTATCAGGTCGGGGATGCAAGATACCATGGCCAACCAAATTAAAAAACCCAGTTGAAATAGATGGTTCAAATCTTGTGTATCAACATCGAAATTAATAGAAAACCAAGGCCTCATATAGCCTCGATTCCAATTTCCCTTGCCTCTGTTATTTCGGCAATTGTTGCCTCTACTGAAAAAACTGATCATGTAGCAACAATTTGTCAGTCATGAAGTTCTTAATAAACCATACATGAAACTCTACTTACATAAATCAAAATTTGGCTCTAGAATTTACTTACGAGACACAWGCMMTCCATATTTCCCATTAACMCTRTCAATTCCCTATTMATKKGCMMATKAATAGGGAATTGAYAKGGTTAATGGGAAATATGGAKKGCWTGTGTCTCGTAAGTAAATTCTAGAGCCAAATTTTGATTTATGTAAGTAGAGTTTCATGTATGGTTTATTAAGAACTTCATGACTGACAAATTGTTGCCTCTACATGAWMARWYTKWTCATGTAGAGGCAACAATTTGTCAGTCATGAAGTTCTTAATAAACCATACATGAAACTCTACTTACATAAATCAAAATTTGGCTCTAGAATTTACTTACGAGACACATGCAATCCATCCATAACATGTCATTTATTAATTGGCACATGAATAGGGAATTGATAGGGTTAATGGGAAATATGGAGGGCTTGTATTTAGCGAAAAATAATATCATGGAGGGGAAGGAATATACGAACAATGTTCAAACAATTAATAAAAAAATCAACTGTGTATCTAAACATATCCAGAACATCAATCCTCAACCCTTGCCATATTAACTTCCTTTCATTTCCACACAGACTCCTCTTCAAAATAAATATCACAGAACATGGAATGAATAAGTGAAATTGGGATCGTGAAGGTGGTGTATTTAGAGAAAATTGGTAGAATGGGGGGGGGGGGG
>JASDQU010501087.1:2739-15178 GCA_032191745.1 Picea mariana | reverse complement strand
TAGGGGAAAAAATTCAAGAAAAAGACTGCATCGAAAAGAATGAGGTGAAGGAGTTTGTGCAACCAAATCAAGGCATTCCAGAGAGTAACAATATCCTCAAGAGAGTGAAAGTGAAAACCAAAGATATTGTTGTAATAGAGAGTGATATTGTAGCAGATAGTAAGTTGCAACAAAATATGGTATTGGAGAAGAGAGTGGTCTTGCAATGGTAGAATTGAAACGAAATGATGCCCCAAAAAATGTGGCAGTGGAAGAGATGTAGATGGGAAATGTTGGCTTCTATAATTTTTTGAGTGTTGATGTGTTTTCAAGTGAAGAAAATAACAGTTTTCTTGAAGAAGTGCATAATCATATCAAACAAAATGTGAAACAAGGATGTTACAAAAGTGTTAGGGTACTACCCTAACCCCCTTAAGTAGATAGATAAGTTGTAATGTATGGATGTCATTTCTAGCAAATAAGGTCCATGTGGTAGTGTGAAATCAATAACTCTAAGATGGCTTACTAGAAGGTTCTACCTACTAGAAATTTTCTTCTCTAGAAAGTTTCTAGGAGGTAGATAAAAATATATAAAGAAGTAGAAGCAATGTAATGAGATGTATTTTGAAAGTATCTTGTAATCAAAGCTTTATTAATTTGTAGTTTTTCCCTTTGAAGAGGAAAGCAAACATTTCTCTCATCATTAAAGGTATAACTATTTGTGGTATTTTGGTTCTTCTCTTTCCTATTGTTGTTATCATCTTTCATTTCCACAATAAATTTTGGTATATTCCATTATTCCATATTTGAATCTTTTAACTTTCTAATAAAGAACACCACAAGACGTATCATAGAACTTTCTTGAGACAATACTTTACAACATTTTTCAAGCTAGAGACATATTTCGATGTCTATAAATAACATAATGATCTATCATTCAGTGGGTAAATATATGGTAGGGGAAGAAGACACATAAAAAATATAAGTGGTTTCACCTAGTTGGACACCCTTATAACCCATGTTGTTACCACTTTGAGTAGTACCACATCAAACAATAGTTGTATACAAAAATTCACTTCCATGTACCCTAGAGTATATCGAAAGTCCCCTAGGTTACTTGAAATCATCTTTAGATAAGTCAGTCAACTAGATTGTTTCCATAGTGCATTGAGAACAATTATTAGGAAGATTACTCTTTAGTACATTGGTAATCGGTTAGTATGGATAATGGTATAGTCGAACCTCCTTAGTTAGTGCCCTGATAATTTGGGTCGAGTACTATTGTTGGACCTTTCACATATATCAAAGAGATATAACACTTGACACTCCCTTTCCCTTGGGACCCTGGAAACCTTGCTCCCTTTTACCAGTCCATGAAATTCTTACCTAAATTTTCATATTGAAAATTTAATAATTATGTCACTGGAAACCCTACTCCTTGTCAATCCATGAAATTCCTACATAAAATGCAGTATTGACGATTTGAGAATTATGTCAACACAGTAATATTCAGGTAGGAGCATAAATCTACATGAGTAAAAAAAATTGGGTCCTACACACACCCTTATATGAGACCTATCTCAACAAAGTCCTTGTGTCAATCTAACTATTGTGTTACCACTCTCTAGTATGTAATTTTGGTGGACCCACTTTCCCCTCTACCAAGAAACTATCGCAAAAGACCAAAATATAGTGTTGATCACCTTGATACCACTCTCTAGTAAACAATTCTTATGGACCCACATCTATATGGCTACTTGAGGCACAAATCTATCCATCAGAGTATCATCTTTGGAAACTCTATGTGATGAGTTGAAACACAAAATAGAAAACAATCACTCCTCTACCTAGCAAAACTTTGATTCCATCCTTGATAAGCTCTCCAACCTAGAGTCACTCCAAGACCAGTTGTCCAAAATAATGGTGACGTAAACTCAATCTATAGGTTATCAATGGAAGTACCATCCATCCCAAAAGGAAGGATTTGAATCATCCAATCACACAAGGCCCCACTCTACCCCACTAGTTCATGATCCTATGACTAAAACGTGGCATAGAATCCCTAAAGTAGATCTCAACAAATTTGATGGATCTAATCCCATGGGTTGGGTCACTCATATGGAACATTATTTTTTTTTGCATGGCATCATGGATGACTTAATGAAACTTTGTGTGGGTGTCTTATATTTATATCCTAAGAATTGGCAATGGTGGCAATGGCATAAGAACTCCCACTAGGGTTATATTTCTTGGACAGAATTTATCTCATACCTCTATGAACGCTTTGAAATAGACATTCATTATTTGGGATGACTAACCAATATTATAAATATAGTACAATAACATATTTAATCTCCACTTTTGAGAAACTATCCATCCACACTAAAGGTGTGTCTGATAATTTTTCTACCGATTGATTTATTAGTTTTCTAAAAGAAGAGATATGTGCACATCTTAGTGTCTTGTCCTACTACTTGTTTGGAAGCCTCTCAAAGAGCCTAAGAATCCAAAAATGTGGTGAATTCTCAAATTAAAAAGACACCATTTAGTCCCCATCCACATATCACTATTTCTCCCCCCGCCAATCCCTCTTTGTCCTCTCCACCCCTCAATATTCACAATTTAACCCACACATAAATTGAGGAACTCCAACTTAAAGGTATCTACTACAACTATGATGAGAAATATTTTCCTGAGCATAAATGTGAGAACAAATATTATATCCATTTTTGGGGAAATTTTAGATGGTGAAGTTGAAGAAATACCTCCAAAGACCCTTACTTCACTCATTGAATACATTCCCCAGTCTTCTCTATAGCGTTGGATAGAGTGGTATGATATTGTCATTAATGTCAATAGAGTGCAGGTGATGAGATCAAATCTTAGGAGATATAACGTAGTAGGTCGTGCATAAGTCTGAGCCGACATAGAAGAATCCCTTGTAAAGGATCGAGTTACAACAACTGTTAGATTAGTTCAGGATCTATCTTGATAGTCAGATATAATCAAGTGGAAGGAAAATATAAGCGGACCCCATAAGACACGAAGTCTTGAAAAATTTGAAATCATGAAGTAAACGTCAACCATCAGATCACACTAAAGGAAAGAAGGTGATCAAATCCAGTGTTGATTACTCTGGAAAAAAGAAGTTTGAATCATGTAGGAATACTCGAAGGTCGAAGCCCCAAAGTCATGAACTCATGTCGACCGTCAAATCAAAGGAAGAGCTGGGAAATCTTGTCGACCGTTGATCGACATAAAGTGGAAGGATAGGGTAAACTTTGAAACCCCGAAGTCCCAAATTGAATGAGGGTCATTGGATCAAGAAATCCGGTGAAAACTAGACCGTCTGATATAGAGTAATGATCCAAAGGAAAAAGACATATGACACGTCAGGAGATCCACATCAACAAGGACATGTGGCCCAATCAAATGATGACAAGTGTCAAAATACATATGGCACATAAGGTCTGTGAAAGTTACAAATCAGGGTGACACATGGCAGACTCACCAAGGGTCCAAGTCATCATAGGTGATGTCAGCACTCTATGTCAGTCCGGGATTACATCCTTCGAGGATATCGTTGGCAGCCAATTCATTTTTTTAATTACTCTAAAAAAGCTGCCTACACCCCTTGTCTCATTAACGACAAATCATCGTCGCATTGTGCTTCTAGACATTTGTTTCATTTTTTCGACAATTGCAATTTGATTTTGATTCAGTTTTCACAACTGAAAGTGTGAAAACACCTCTTTCATCGTTTGGACTGTCGTCATCTTTTATTGATTTTTCTGAAAGACACTTGACCATTGGTTTGTCGCATGACTGCAAAAGATTCTTTCGAGCTTATGTCCTTTGGCCTACTCTTACCTTGATTGCGCATTTGGATCTGTTTGATTACTAAGCCTTTGAGCATGAAGATTTATTGGTTACATTTGATTCTATAAAGGTCATGATTGATTTTGGTCTTATATGCTTTGATCCTTATTGCTATGGGCTCTTGACTCATTGATTATATGAGATTATTGGTTGCAATGTTCTAAAAACTTTGAAATATAAACATTTGAATGTGCAACGAATGCATTGGTAAATTTATAAGGTCGATTTGAGAATAAAAACAATGGTTTGAGTTTCACAAAGGCGCATTTATTAATCTTTTGGATTTCAATTTTATAATCGATGTTCGGTGCATTGTTTTGTGAGTTGATATTACATTGAACGATCATAGTTTCAAACTATGCATCGGCATGATTCAATTAACATTGGTTTAAAACGTTTGATTAACACGACAGATTGTTGGTTAGTGTTGGATTTCATGTTGGATTGAACTGTACACTTGGCGCATGATTATAACATATGGTGTTGGTTCTATTTCGGATGGATGGCATGTTGATATGGTTGTACACCTATTTGGTTGGCCGATACATATGGTTTAAACGATTATGATTATGGATGGAACAGCACTGTACACAGTCATTAATACATTGCATGGCGGTGGTATTCCCACCACCTTCGCACGCATGCAGTTAATTCCTGCCTCTTTGAGCGCTGAAGATGTTAAACCCTATCGTTTTTTGACCCTGTGCATTGTTTTGTTCGGTTCAAACCCCACCATGCACAGAAGCCATGGCTCCTGTCATAAGGGTCGAGCCCAACGGGTGCCAAGCACTGTTAATGTTTGATGGCGCATATGGCGACTTGGAAAATCTCAGGTGGCTCGATTTCATTAGGAAGTTCGATGGTCATAACCTCACTGTGGATCGGCAATTTGCGTTATCATTCGATGGCTGCCGAGCCAAAGTTGGAGATGTCCAGCTTGAAATCATTGAACAATTTCTCAGCTCGGCAACCAGCCTGCCTGTTATGGGGGAGAAGTGGTCCAAAAGTTGCAAGGTAAATGATGTCCCGTGGACATTGTTATTTCAGTCTCGAATAGTGAACTCATGTGACATATGTTTGCCTGCAAAAATGTTGAAACCACGCTGGTATGATCTCCTGATGATTATCAAGCAATTCGTTACTTGTGAAGGCAGGTATGGGTTCATTTTCTTGTTTCACCTGTGTTTATTGGTGGTTTTTATGGGTTTCGAACTCAGTATGCCCCACTATATGCATAGAAGTTTGTTTAAAATGGCTAAAAGGTACAAGCGTAGCCAAGCTGATACCAGCCTCTTCCATTTCGGGTTGATTAAAATGATATTGGTTTACGAATTGGGGTTACGTCGTGATTCTTGGCATGATTTTCTCAGTCGTAATGGCTTTGAAGAATCGAATCCTTCACAGGTTGATAAGCCCATGGTGACCGAGAGCAAACCTATTCCCCCTATGCCTTATAGTGTTTTTCTACCCAAACCTAAACCCGATTCACCTACGAATTTGCTTATGGCTGTGACTAAACAAACTGAAGTTGCTAAGCCTACAACCAAAAAGACCAAAGCAAAGACTAATACTAATTCTAGAGGCAAGAAAAATGCAAGGTTAATCTCTCTCATGGCGAGGAATAAACCCAAACCCCCTGTCAAATCAGAGCCTATCATGGTCAGCGAAGACTCTGATTCAGACATTGAACGTTTTCTCGCCGAAGAGTATCCTTACTCAGAGGGCTTGTGTGGCAAAACTCCTTATGATTTCGTCAAGAATTTACCTCCTTGTCTACGGGATAACCCTGACTTCCCTGGTATTGAACTACCCCATGGAACCCTCGGGGAATCATCAAAACCCCCTTCTGTTCAACCTGTTGCTCCACCTTGTGATCAGTGTGGGTTGTGGTTGGAAAGATACTACTTGGATGTCCCAAGGTTGCAATCCAAAATCCACGGTTTGGAAAACCAAGTGGCAAAGCTCACTGGTCATAATGCAAAGGTGCAACCCAATGACAAGAAGCAACGAACTACTGGGTCAATCCTGTTCAAAAATGTCGAGTCTGCTACAGCAATTGTCAATTCAAAATTGACATAGTCTCAGCAACTGCGATGGTATAATTTTCACTCATTTATATTACACTCTGTGTACATATTTCACCTGCTCTGTTACATAAGCATGCTTCGCTGTATATAATTTTTGTTTTGATAAATTAATTTTCGTTATAGTTTCGATTGGATTTGATTTTGATTCGATGGATCATCGAATAGATATGATTGTTCAAATTTAGTTCGATGCTCTGTTAATAAGACAAGTTGTTAATATTTTTAAAAATAGACTGTTGTTGGTATTTCAATTTTCGAATACAGTCAATGGTATGATTTGAATTAGTTATGAGTAAAAATGATTGATAAATGGGCTAACTATTTTTGTCTTTCGACCAGATCTGATACTTTTCCGTTGATACATAACCAATTGAAACTTATTCGATTCTCATTATTGTTTGAATTGGATTCTGTTCAGGGTTTCGATATTGTTTCTATAATTAACTCGATAAATATTTGTGTTGATTATTGCCCAGTTCGTGAATTCTGTCGATTTTATCGCGCCTCTGTCTGTTGACTGTGTGGTGATCAAACATGAAGATTTTTTTGAGTCGATATCAATGGAATATGATTTCATCCGATTACAATGGAAGCTATTTACATATCGTTCTTTTGACTAAGTGATATCAATCTGTTGTTATGATTATAATTGGTTAATGATAGTTACAACCATTGTTTTCGACCATACCTGTGAACTGTTTGAAACTCAGCGAACGAAGTCTATGGCTGGATTCTATGGATATAGTTATGCATGAAATCGTGACAGAATTTTTATATTGGCAATGGATTAAGCGATATGACTCTTATGCAAATCAATAATGATTGTTTTGTATCTCATACGATTTGGTTTACCATTGATTGCATTTATGAAACAGTCTTGTTAAGATTTGATTCAATTTTGTGTCAATTGGAAAAACAGAGCATTCCTACCCTGTCCCGATTACATTCTTTTTTATTTGGTTTAATTTAAGGAATAATTGAATCATTAGTAATTAATTTAGGATTTTATTTTATTTAATTATATATCTGGTCTTGTTTGCTATTTTTGACTAGCTACAGAATCAGACGATTCTGTAGCTAAGTCTGTAGAGTCAATTTTTTATTGTTTTCTTAATAAAACATCCTTCTAATTTGATATTTATGTTCTATTGCAGGCAATTTCGAATTGCCAATAGATATCATGAGCAGTTAGGGGATGATCTACAGATTTTACTTGCATTTTATTTCCTTAGTTTAGGTGATTTAGAGATTTTTCCCCAGATTTTGTAAAACAATTTGCTATTATTCACAAGGATGTTTTACCTTGTGAGAAACCTATATAAACCTATGGTTTTTGTAATAATGATCATCCTCAGTTGTGGGAGAACAAGGATATGTAATTCTAATTCAAACTGAAGCAGAATTGATGTTTTGTCATAGCTTTTGCTTTTCAATATATCAACACTTTGTTTCAAGTTTTGTATATCATTTTGTTTATGGTTTAGTATTACTTTGCTATCTAAATCAAATGCAAGTAATATAATTTCTTACTATTATACATATCTTGTTGCTTCCAAAAGAGATAAAAGACATAACATTTGTTGATTCATTTTATGAGTGATAGCTTTGTCTTCTTCATAGATTGAATTGTTATATAAGTTTTCTGCATAATAGGTTTCCCTTATTGCAAAGATTTATCATCAGAAGATTGTTATGATTTTATTTTATGTCTTGTTTGTCCTGTAAAAACACTTCAAGGAGCAGCATAGCTGATCGTTTACGAGAATCTTAAAGACTAAATGGTGTGAATTTCTTCCTCCAAACAGCTTAATAAATCATCCTACACAGGGCAAACTTGGAGCGTTTCCAGGTCAATTAGTCTTTTATTTATTGTTTATGTTAAGTAGTTTAATATAAATGGTAGTTTAGTTAGATTTATATTACATTGTTTAATTTCAGTAATATATATTAGATTGTTTAATTTCAGTAGTTTGTATTTCCTTTTCGTAAAATATAAAAATCAAAAAAGAGATTCATGACTGTCTTAGGGCAGAATACATATAATTTTTGCAGGTTTTAATCAAATCTGTAGGTTGTCCATAGTGTACATTTATGAATAAGGAATAACGTAGCTGCTAATTAGATAGTTGATTTGAGTTATTATAATCATATTTAGTATCTTGTATATATAATAGTTAGTAGTTTATAGTTAGATTAGTGTAGTTAGTTTAGTTTGCTTTATTAGTTTCTAGTTTCCTTTATTTTAGTTAGTTTCTTGTATTCAGTTATAGTTTAGTTTGTTTTATTGGCTTTAGTTAGATTTCTTAGCTCAGATCATTCCTCTCTGGTTTTCATACGAGACCTCAGAGCGGCCAACGGAGCCATTAAACTCGTCAGGGTGGTCCATTCCAAACGGCTTGGGTTATTTAGACAACCCCAGACCGGTTCCACTCTCCCAGTTGACGGACGATCAATTTCGCCCATCAACAGATATCCACCTTCTCCTATCAGCAAAAATTCTTGAAGTGTCGAAGGTTGACGTCAACACTAGTCATTTATCTAAGATCCTTGGGAAAGTTTTTGACCATTCGATCGAGTACAGTGGGAGGATAGTGGAAGTAGTACTAACAACCAACAACAAGCAATCACTGCATCTTTATGACTTATTCGATAAGTAAACCTTTGGAGGGATTGAACTACTTCAGAGTTCGAGTAGCTGGGAGTCTCGAAGTCATGAATAGTTGAATAACTGGAGAGAGAGAACTCCTTTGTGCCTAAGTCTATGCTCCTAGCTCTTGGAAATGTGAATCTTATCAAGTAGGGAGTGTTGATACACCCTTCGGTGGAATTTCCTCCAGAAGATTTGGAAGACTACAAAGGTCGGAGTCTCCAAAATATTAAGTTCTGAAGTGAACAAGAACCATATACTCAACTCTAGATTAAGTCTCGAACGTTGATTTGTTTGAGCCTCTGGATAAGCCAGGATCGTCCATCCAACGGAAGATTAAATATTGAAAGTCTGGTCTACTAGTGAATACAATATACACACTTCGGTGAAATGTACTCTGGGAGGATTGAATGACTACAAAGGTAGGAAGTCCCGAAGGAAGAAGTAACGGAGAACCTGGTTCCATCACCAATCATGTGATAAGGTAAAGAACATAAAGGGAATAGAATTAAATAATCCCTCGGATTTTTGAATACAGTCCCATGTAGAAGAATAGGGGCGAAAGAAGAAAGTGCTAACAGAACAATGCTAGGAATGGATAAGCTCATGGTTTCGAGCTTATGGTCACATGAATTTTGGTTTGAAGGGAGAGCTTATTGATTAAGACTCAAATTTACAATAATTTGAGATATGTAGACTAATGAACCAATACACAATCATGATTAAAGAAGAGTTAAAACATGAGAATTATGAATAAATAATAAAAAGGAAAAATGATATTATTTAAAGTTTAATATTATCATTTAAATGAAAGGGTACAATGGTTCATTGTCAAAAGACGCAATAGTTCAAATTCACACCAGTTGCAAGACTATATAAACAAGAAAGAATAGTGAGAAGAAAGTGTCTCTGCAGTCCATATCAAAAGATCAAAAGCAGAAGTTGAGTCCAAGAAGGAAAGTTGAAGATACTTATGCAGTGAGGGTGGAAGGGAAGAGCAAGAAAGGATTCATATTATTTACTAAGTAAAGTGTGAAAACAAGGAATTTGGTGCCTCCTAGGGTTGGTTCCCTAAAAACAAGGGAGTTGGTGCTTCCTAGGGTTGGTGCCCTAAAACAAGGGAGTTGGTGCTTCCTAGGGTCGATGCCCTAAAACAAGGGAGTTGATGTTTCCTAGGGTTGGTTCTCTGAAAAAGGGGATGTGTGTCTCCAAGAGTTGGTTCTCTAAAGAGGATTGGTGTCCTTCACAATCTTAGATTATTCTTTATAATCCTTGTAATTATATTTATATAATTGATTTTAAATACTTGTCCATTGTTGATCTATTGTGGTGATTAATAAAATTACAAAGTAAGTACTAATTGTTTAAAAGGGTAATATTGATTAACTCCCCCCCCAGAGCACGTGGTTAANCAGCACAATCTAATAACTAGAAGGTAGATCTTGAAAGAAAAGGATCAGCAAGAGGGAATGTCTTCCAACAAAGCACCATTGTTTAAGGGAGATGATTATTCTCTCTGGAAAATAAGAATGAAAAGCTACATGTTGGCTCCCGGTTTTGGTGTTTGGAAATCTGTAGTAAATGGTTACACTGCACCAGCTACTCCACCCACAAATATTGTAGGAAAGAAGATTTTCAATGCCAACTCAAGAGATTTCAATGCCATTCTAGGAGGATTAACAAATCCTATATTTGTGAAGGTAATGAATTCTAAGTCAAATAAAGAGATTTGGGACAAATTGTAGGTTATTTATGAAGAAGATAGAAAAGTCAAGGAAGCCAAACTATAAATCTACAGAGCTCAGTTTGAAAATTTGAATATAAAAGAAGAAGAGAACATTGTTGAATACCTTCATAGGGTAGATGAGGTAGTTAACTCAATCAGAGCAGCAGGAGAATAACTTTCAGACAAACCTATTGTACAAAATATCTTAAGGTCATTTTCTATGAGGTATAATGCCAAGATTTCCACAATTGAAGATAGACCAGAACTTGATAAACTCACAGTAGATCATCTTCATGGAATTCTTACAGCATATGAGATGAGAATAGGGAACAAAAAAACATCAAAAGAAGAAACATCCTTTAAGGAATCTAAAGCAAAGAAGAAACGTGAACATATGTGTTATCACTGAAATTTCGTCTGCACATGGCAACAAGAACTCCGCATCATCAAAACAGCAATGAAGTCATTCATGGCACTGAATTAGTTTCACAGCATTCCAGAAGGGTCAAAAACTATACAAAGTAACCAAAAATTGAAGGGTGCTTCACAGTAGTTTGGTGCACGCGCACATGCGCGGGACAAGAACGTACTTTGTGCGCATGCGTGCACGATGTGCGGTTGTCAACGAAAAAACCCGCGCACCTGATAAAACGGCGCATTTATGAATTGGCCGGCCTCTCAACCACTTACGGACCGGCTCCCAATCTGATTTGACTCCCAAATCCGAGCCGAATCCACAGGGTAGGCGGGTTAATGACCTAAGGAAGCCCTAAAAGGGCCCTTGTTCACACTTTGAAGAGGTTACATAATCGCCTGAGTATCTGCTATAAAAAGTTGTGAAGATACATTGTTTTCGCAAGGAATTTCAGGCATCATTATGCTGCTAAGATTGTTAAGGACGCATTCTTTAACGATAACACACTGGTAGCATCGCTGGGAGTTCTTTCACTGCCATACTCAGTTCTTCTCATTGTAAGGAAATCAAATTGTGTGAGGGCCTCAAGAGCCTTCCGTTGGGGGAAGAAGGAACCACAGTTCTCTTCCTTCATCGTGCTCTGATTTCATCAATAGATCAGCTCAAAACCATTGGTGACATCTGTCTTTTGTTTTTGGTGTTTGTTGTTTCTTTTCACAGTTTTAATTTGTTTTCAGTTGATATTAGCTTGTAGTTTGTTTTGTTTCCTCTAACCCTTTCCTCCACAGCTGTCATGCCCTGCAAGACCCAAAAGGGCATGCAAGCACCCTCGATTTGCTCACCAGGTGACGAATTGGGTGCGAACAGACTGGCGACTCCACTGGGGAGTAGGTATCAAATCCTCCCTCATTTGGGTTTATTGTGCTTTCCTTTTGGTTTTATTAACTTGCAGGGACACAAACCGGCCTCCGCCAACCTGCTACCCAGTCAATTCATAGAAGAATTGAGAGAAATCCATCCGGAGTTTCTTTCTCGGTAACTTGTCACAAACGCGTGGGAATTTCACCCCACAGACACGCATCTTGTGTGCATGTGCTTGAACTACATTTGTTTTTCTCCGCACATGCGCTTTGGTTTTCAATTCGGTCCGCGCACAGGCGCCATATGCGCATCTGTCTACACTACAGGCCGCGCATCTGAACTAAATTTCTCATTGTAAGGTTTTGGATATGGGGAAAGTCATTTTCCTTCTCAAGAATGATGTTATGCATGCTCTAAATACTGCACCACTTAGACCCCTCAACTTATAAAGGGGATAGTCAAACAAACATAGGCACTTAGGTGGATAAAAAATCATTTTTCCCTTATTTGCTTTTCGCCACGTGGATGGTTTGCTTTGATTTATAATATAAGTTGAACATCAATTTTAATCACATCTAAACTCACATTTGGGACTAGAAGTTGCAAGTAACAATCTTGAGTATGCTCTTCTCTTGCGCCATCAAGCGATCTTGAGAACCAGAAAAGGATTGCGAAAATGATCTCATCTCCCTTAACAAAAATTTCAAAAACTTTTAGGAGAGGACAACGGCTCTTTCGAGACCCCTCTTAGCTTCATTTTTCAAACACATTCTTGTAACGGGCCCATACATGACCACATGTCAGCAAAGCTAGGATAGTGTTTGAATTTCTGCTTTCTTAGATCA
>JASDQU010501086.1:85662-107432 GCA_032191745.1 Picea mariana | reverse complement strand
ATGCATCCATCATGCAAAATGATGTGTGGGAGGTTGTACCTAGGCCTGATGGTAAATCAATGATATCCTCCAAATGGATTTATAAGATAAAGTATGCTGCAGATGGAAGCATTGAAAAGTATAAGGCTCAATTTGTGGCGAGATGGTTTTCATAGAGAGAGGGAGTTGATTATAGTGAGACCTTTGCTCCTGTAGCTTTATATACTTCGATTCAGTTTGTTATTTTGATTGTAACAGAGATGGGGTGGAAGATTCACCAGATGGATGTCAAAAAATCCTTTCTCTATGGCATTATTCAGGAGCATATTTATGTTGAGCAGCCACTTGGTTTTGAGGCTTACAGTGGAGAGTCCCATGTTTGTCGTCTAAAAAAGGCGTTGTATGCTCTAAAGCAATCTCCCAGAGCTTGGTGTTCTCGCATTGATGCATACTTACAACATATGGGTTTCATGAAGTGTGATGCAGACCCCAACTTGTATTACAACGTTGTTGATGGTGAGATGCTTATGCTTATTCTCTATGTTGATGATTCGTTCATTACAGATGCAGAGAAAATAATTGAGGGCTGCAAGGGGGATATTGCCTTAGAGTTTGACATGAAGGATATAAGGCTGATGCATTAATTTCTGGGGTTGGAGGTGTGGCAAGAAGATAGGCATATCTTCCTAGGATAGGGAAATATACCGTTGATATTCTCAGCGGATTTCACATGGGCAATTCCAATCCCATGTCCACTACCATGACCACCAATGGGAAGGAGATTTATTCCTCTGATTCCAGGTTGGTGGATCCTACATTATATCGTCATCTCATTGGTTCCTTGATGTATTTGGTCAATACATGACCAGATATTTGTTTTGTAGTTAATAATCTCAGTCAGTTTATGGTGGAGCCCAGGAGAGTACATTGGATAGATGCAAAAGATGTGCTTCGGTATTTTATGGGCACTATTGACTTTGTTCCGGATTATGTTCGTGGTGATGGAGTGAGACTCGTAGGATTCATAGATTCAGAATGGGCAGGTTCAGTTTCAGACAGGAAAAGCACATCAGGTTTTTGTTTTGGATTGGGTTCGACTATTGTGTCATGGATTAGTTGAAAACATAAGTTTGTTGCTTTGAGCTCAGCTAAAGAAGAGCATATGGCTGCGGGAAAAGCCTCTTGTGAGGCTATTTGGCTTCACAAATTGTTGATAGGTTTGTTCAGATAGGAGTTGAGGCCTATGATGATTTATTGTGACAATCAAAGTTGTTTAAAACTCACAGAGAATCCAATATTTTATGATTGGTCCAAACACATTGAGGTCCAATATCACTTCATTTATGATCATGTTCAGAGAGGGGATATGAAGATTGAATATGTGTCTACATATGAGCATGTGGCTGACATCCTCACGAAGTCTCTTACGAGAGGAAAGCATTTTTATTTCAGGGACAAGATGGGGGTGGTAATTAACACCTTCCTCGATAAGAGGGAGTGTTAATTTTCATACCGAGACAAGTGATGTTCCTTAGGCTTGGTCTCTTTTCCTAGGGAAATGTGACCACTTTAAATGTGAACCCCTTTTATTTCATAAAGTGAAAGTGAATTAGGAAATAAAAGCTAAGTGGGTCTTTTATTTAAGTTGGGTGAATAAAATATTAAAAAGTGATTTTCATGTGCACTTTATTTCCCACCATTGATCTAATTCATTATGAGCCATTGGATCATGTGGACACCCAAAATTCACTTGGGATATGTAAGGTCAAGAGGGGAAAGAGACCATTAAATGTCTCTCATGAGTCCATTGAGAGAAAACACACACAAAAAAACATTCGCTGAAGAGAGAGAAAATTGAAGAAGAGCAGGAAGAAGATCATTTCTAGAAAAGAGTGGCATGAATTTCCATGCAAATGTGGGCATGGAAATCAAGGAAAATACCAACATTTAATGACAGCCATAACCATTCCATACAATACAGTTTTCTGCAAAAGAATCGAGGAAAATTCTACATAGAAATTGAGGCAGCCATACAACATTAATTGAATCCATACGACCGTACTGATCCATACAGTCTGCACATAAATTGGGGTTTGTACAGTGCTATCTATACAACCTACAAAATTTCTGAGTTTGTTTGGCTCAGAATTTGAGGAGGTTGTTGGCACGTTTTCCAAGGAAGTTTGTCTTGGGAAAAGAGAGATAAGTTGTCTCTGCTGTGTATTTAATTTTCTGCTACAAATGTAATTTCCAGATGCTTAAAATTTAATAAAAGAAGCTTCCTCTCAGAAGAATAGGTTTCCGCCACCCTGGGGTTTTTCCTGGGTCAATTTTGGACCAAAATTTCCTGTGTACTTTGTTCATTTAATGCTGAGTTATTTCTACATTTAATTTCCAGTCAAAGAAGCTGTCTCTTGTGTTTCAAATTCAACAAGTTCATTTCCATAATTTAATAAATGTTATAAGATGAATTTTATATCATGGGATGGGAATTAAACTATGGGAGTGATAAGGAGTGATTGAGTCCTAATTGGGGACATTATATTTCTTTAGACTAAGTCTCATTTTCTTAGTTCTTTTTTCCATTCATTTTCTTGGTTCCACTCTTCCATACTTAGTCTTTCTTCCAAATTTCTTGTTTCCAATCCCCATATTTCTTGTTTCTATTACTCACCCCCATTTTCCTTAGCCTCGTTTACTTCTTGTGGTGAAAACATACACTCCTTTCTTTCACCCCTTACGGTCACACACCTTACCCCTACTCTGCATTCCCTTACCCCCTCTCCACTCATCCCTCTCCCCACTCACCCACACTTTATCATTTTTTTCATCCCCCTCTCCTCTCCATGCAGACCCGTGGACCTACTCTCCTCACCTCCCTCACTCCACATCCCCTATCCTCTCTTCCCTCACTCCCTCTCCCATACTTAAAAATTTCTTCATCCCCCTCACTCCTCCACGCGGACTTGCATACCTGCCCTCACCCCACATGCTCTCACTCTGATCCACACTCCCTCTTCTCCCTCACCTCCTTCCTTCCCCTCTCTCATTCCATCTCCCTTACTTAACCATTCTTTCCTAATTCTTATGCCTCTGCTTATATGATGACACATGGAAAACTCCACTTATATGATGAAACATGGCAACCAATTACACTATAACATGTGGCACCCTATCAAATTGTGACACGTGGGCTATGACTGGGCAATGACTAGTTTCTTACTAGGTGCTTATTAGGTGCTTATTGGGCTACAACTGGATGATGATTGGGATACCAAAATTTTAATTATTTCATGAATTATCTAAGGGGTCATGCTCAAGTTTCCATAATCTCTCCCTAACTCACATTAAGTGTATGACATACTTTTTAATATTTACCATAAAATACCCAAAACTACCATGCATGTGGGGTAAACATTTTATGAACAAAAGTTGAAATTATTATGAAGGGAGACATAATTTAGATCAAGGGCTAAGATTAACCCGTGAGTTAAATGAATGACTGCTGAGTGATGAATTTATGGAAGCCATAACTTAATATTCGAGAGTCAAATTTTGGAAAACGTTTCCTCGTTGGAAAGGTAATTCAATGAGGAAGATGATGAAATAGGTTTCAAGAGCTGAAATTGGCCATGATGCTCTCAAAAATTGAAAGAACAATAAGCTTGATTTTCATGGTTTGATGATACATTTGCTTGGAACCTCAACTTCTCGAGGTTGTATCTTGAGATCCAGAATTACAAATCGCACTTAGAAAGACTTGTTGGAAAAATGAGATGCCGAAGATTGCATCTGGAATGTTTCCCATGGCTGAAAGAGAAAATATATTACTCAGAAAATTAAAACACAATCTGTTTTTATTAAAGGCAGTCAAATTGAAAATTTGAAAATATATTTTATTAAATAAAATTTATTAAAGGAATAAGTGGGCCCTACTTGGAGACAAAAATTCCAATAACGTAAGTCATTGATGAGACTTCAATCAAGAATTACTTAAAATTGGCTTACTAAAAAAATGAATCATGGAAATTTCTAGAAAGATAAACCCTAACTACTTCAAAAACACAAAAAAAATGTTTTTAAAAAGAGAAGAGAAGGCACTATCAGAGAGGTTGGAAGTTGGAAGTTTCTACAGTGGTGAAGAGTATGCAAGAAGTAAAGTTCTATCTCTCTAATATTCGATGGAATGGTATGCTAAAACTTATCTCTCATATTTTTCTTCTTTCTTAGTTCTTTCCATCAAATCTTCCATGAATGTACTAAGATAAAGAAGATTTGGGTATGAGCGATTCTTTCTTTGAAATCTTCAGTCATCTTATAATATTTCAGGTCCAGAGGAGAAAGAGCCCTCCTTGTAGAGGCCATTTCATTCAATTTATTAGTTGTCATTGAGACTTTGTAGAGGATATTTCAAATATCTTTTTTATGATATTATTAAACTTGTCATATTTGGGATATTTTTATAAATTTCTTCTGCAAATAACTACTCAGGGCACTACATTAGTGATTTCTTTGACTTGAGTTGAAAGCATGTGATTTCAAATGTATTGCTTATCAAAATATTTTTGAGTTATAATGAATTTATCATTTAAATTTCTTTGAATACCTTTCATTTCTTCATCTTGCAAAAGTAATAACAGATTCCGAGTTCAATTTATCTTACAAGAAAGAAAGAATGTTAGTTGAATGGAGACTCCAAAACCTTGAAAAAACAAATCTCTATCGACACACTTCATATTATCTCTTCTTTAAATAATATGATGTTTATTTGTATAATTGTATATAAGGGTTTTACATTTGTATATATTAGATTTCTTGGAAGATCTCTCGAGGTTTTGTAATGTCCCCACTTTGGGACATCATGGTATTATAGAGAGTTATGATGACCATAGTAGCCAAATGGAGGTTATAGAGAGTATAGGAGCTATTGAGGGATATTTTAGGGCCCAACTTACATCTCTCATCTTATTTCATCATTATGATCCATTCCACACAACTTGGCTTTGGTTCCGTTGCATTCCGACGATTTTCACGATTTTGAGTTATTTTGGGCTATAGGTTAATTAAATGCACTAAGGAGGTCATATTGAGCATAATACTTGGAGGAACCTCTTAGTGTAATAGCTCATTGGAATCGAGAGGAACCACACTACAAGATAGGATGATGGAATGTGACTTTCAGTGGCCAGGGAAGACACAAGGAGAGATAAGGTGCTTTTCAAAGGTAAAAGAGTTAATTAATTAATTAATAATTAATAAAACAAAAGTTATTGGAAATATAACTGAGAGGGGGGGGGGTGAATCAGTTATATATATATTCTTAAAAATTCTCTTGTTATTTTCTGTTTCTTTCTAGATTATTATTTAATGTGTTTCCGATAACTTAACATGCATAGATACACAATATTTGATCAATCACACAGAATACACAGAGACATTGATTTTCATGAGGAAACCCATAAAGGATGAAATCCTATTCTTCTTAGGATGTTAATCAAGCTCCAACTTTCATGTACATCACAGTCTTTGATCTCTATTGACCGCCTCTCCAACACAGGTGGTCAACTCCATGTGCCATGAAGAGATGCATCATCAGATGCCAGTTTGTTGAAGGCTTTGGTTCTACAGGGCATGTTTGGCCCCAACACTTCTTTTTTGTATCTGGAATTTCCGCACCCTTGCGTGGGTCAATAATGTCATAGGTCTGCATGAGTCATGTCTAGGTCAGTTACATTGGGATCAATTCACTAGGAGAGTTACTTTCACCGAGGGTTTTTTATTCTCAGGTTATCAATTGGTCTTTTCAGCCCTAGTGATTTCCCTTGAGTTTTTCCCTCACACTTGCAATAATTCCTCCAAAGTGGTGAACGACGTTCTAGTGGGTTTATATTTTGGTAACTATTATAGGGAATCATTGTAAATGACCATGAAAGACATCTTATAAAGTTTCATGGAATTCCGTCGAGTCTAGTATAGTTTTCTTTAATTAATTAATTTTTAATTAAATTTCCCTAAGTTTGGAGGTTTAATTATTTTTGAGCAATAATTGTAAAAAATAGGTCCTTGGATTTTTGATAGGGGTATTTGTGCTCAAAAGAAATGGAATAGCACCCCCTACATCCATGGACCAAGTTTCAGCTCGGTCGGACATCTTTAGCCATGGGTTTGTCCACACAGAGTGCCAGTCAATCTAAAACAACAATTTTAATTGCTAAAGTCCAAACATGGAAAAATTGTAAAATTGTAATAATGAGTTAAAAGGATGTTGAATGGTGGATCTAATTTAGAGAGATACTCCCTAATCCTAACCTAACCACCCAAATTTTTCTTACCCCTTTTTCCTACCTTTTCCACACTCTCACCCTAAAAAATTGACGCCCTAAGGGGAAGTTACGCCCTCCTCTTGGAGAAAAACGTGGCATCTTATTTTAATTGGGGAAGGGGATCCTCCCATTGGTGGGTATGTTCCCTCTCACCCCCATGTCTCACCTTCCCTCATACCAACTCCTTTTCCCTCATCCCAACACCTCCCATCCTCTCCTCATCCCCAAAAGTTGCGCCCTCCTAGAAGAAGTGTGCCCCCCTCCATCTAGAAAAAATCGAAAATAATTTTTTAAACTTATTTGGAACCTCTCACCTTCATTGGCATCAATCCCAAGGCCTCCCACATCTCTTTTCTTGATCCCAACACCTCCTACATTTTTATACACCCTATATCTATTGATCTAACCCTAGATGGTGCGCCCTAGCCTAGGGATCTACTCTATTGCTTGGTGGTGGACACTTGGCATTGATCCAAGAGTGGTAGTTTTTCCTCTTTAAGTATAAATAGATCCTCTCCTCACTTCCAACTCACCATATCTTGAGATAACGTTATGCTACTTGATTTCTCATTCTCTCTCTCTTTTTCATTCATCATTTTCATTCTCTTGCTCTTTAGGGTTTTGGAGATAGTTTTCTCCAAGATCCTTCTCCTTGAGTAATAAAGAGAAAACTTTGCAGGATTATTGGAAGAGTTATGCACATGCTTCTTCTTGCCATACACATGAGGTAAACTTGTTCTAATATTTTGTTGGGTGATTGCATCTTTGGATCCTAAGGTAAAATGTTATTTGGGTAGATCTAGTAATGCACATGCTTGTAGATATATGTATCTTGATATGATATATAGGATTGAAATGTCATCTTATTAGTATATGCAACATATTGTCTATTGTATGTCATCATTGTTCAAGGTTTTTGCAGGTTTAGCTTCAAGGGTTTCATTAGGACAACCTTAAGCAAGAAGGCTCCCTTGAGACACACTCAAACTCCATTCCTTTCTCATTTTTACTCATCTTATATATTGCTGTCCATTCCATCAATATTTCAGCTAGCATAGCTTAGTAAGATAGGTTATTTCAATCAAAATTTATAATTTTTTCTTAAGAAAAATTTTTGCCCTAAAAAGGAAAAAGTTTTTCTTCACTATATTGGTTGTGTGTAGCATTTCCAGCAAGAATACCTTGATGGTTTTTGCAGATTCATATCTGGTTGAGAGGGGTTTTGGCTACCCAAAGGCATCCACACAACACTCAAAGACCCCCCAAAGGGATTGGTAGCTATTTTTCAACCTCCTTTTTCAAATTTTTAAGCATTTTAAGTCATTTCTTCTCCTTCTTGCTTGGTTGTAGTGGCTCATAGTTGTGGGAGAAGGAGTGGTACGACCTCCTCCCACGTGTGAGCTCTTGGGTAGATTAGATCTAGCTTAGATTGTGTTTATTTGACATTTTTTTCCCTTTTTGAGCTACGACGTGAGGGTTTGTGAGATAAAGGGTATCTCCCAAACCCTAGGACATGGGGTAGGAGTTGCTTCTTGTTTGCTTGGTTTGCTTGCCTCTTTCTTTCCTTAGTTGTATCTCTTGCTTGCTTGTTTCTTCATTTTCTCAATATTTTCTAATTTAAGCAAGCTAATTTAATTGCCTACCTATTTGGGAGAGGAATACCCCAAAAGGTTAGGTTAGGGTTTTAATATGTGAGTATGATCTAAATGCTTAATGTTATAATTGTTCTAGATCTAGATCTAATACACTTAATAATTCTCTAGATTAAGCCTATTGGGCACCTAAATCAACTTAACTAGATCTTATGCATGTTTAGTTCACTAAATTTTTATCTTTAGGTTCCATGCTTAGATCTATAATCATTTATTCTTCATAAGTAGATTATATTTCTCTTTAATGCATAGATCTTATTGCCATATGCTTTAAGTAACCTGTTTCTAAGTTGATAAGTAGGCAAAATCTAAATCTTTATCTTTTTCACACTCATTGCTCTTGAATATGATATAAGTGTGATTGCTTCTCTTCTATTGGTTGGCAAGTTGTTCTTGCCCTTGTTATTTTTTCAATCTATATGATTGTGGAATCTAGTGACATATACATGTGTTAATGCTCTTAAATTTTTAACTCAATCAACACATTTTTAAGGATGAAGTGAGTTTCGGCCAAGTCATTAAATCACCATTAAAAAGTGTCATAAAACCCTTAAAACACTCCTAAATACTCCTAAAAGTCTACCTAACTTATATCTAAACTTAATAGACTCTTTAGGGTACCTAAGACCACCATCTTCACCATCTAAAATGGGACTTGAGGAAAACAATGGAGGGTGTAGGCAGGGGACTATCTCACGATGCACAGGATATGTCCTCTCCGGGAAGTACTCTCATCTTAGGGATAACCTGCGAAGCTAGGGTGGCAACACTTATTGAGCATCCGTCAGTTATTTGGAAATAGGGGGATGAAGCTTTGGTGAAAGCTTAATAAAATTTGATAACCTTAAGAAAGATTAATTCTAAATTTCTAAATACTTGTGGGTTTAATAATTAAGAGTGGTTGATCTTCATCCTTGATACTTGTGCTTAACTTTATAAATCTTCTTCTTGATGCTTTGATGATAATGTTATGTGATGCTTTAATCTTCTTTATATCTTGCACAAACACATATAAACAAAGTGGTTAGCTTGTTGTTGTATCTTAGCATTCTTTGAATTGTAAATCTTGTATCTAATATTCATTTGATCAAGTTATTCTTTTGTAAGTAATATTGTAATCTATTTGTAATGAACAACCCCTTAAATTAGTTGATCCCAAGCCCAATCTTTAGGCACTAGTCTTAGTTGCCCTAGGAAAAGGCTTTCTTTACATGCTAACCCGTGCACCTTGCATTGATACTTGTGCATCTTAGGACTAGAATCCCCCAAACCTTGTAAATAATTAAAACTAACTCCTAGAACTTAACTCTAAAACTAATATAGAAACTAGGGACTACCCCCCTTGGCTTCCCTAGGAGTGAGCCTAGACGAAAGAGGTTCTGGTCAAATTTATAGTGTGGGCTGTGAACCTAGGCATTGTGCCTCCAAGGACACACTAAGTGAGCCGGACTTAGCTCACGTTTGCAAGTGTGTATAAGGATGACAATATATTTGGTACCACTGTCGGGGATAAGTCATTTATCCTTGGTCTTAACGACTTTAACTTGATTCTTTAAGAACTAAATAATAAAATTTTTAGGCCTTAAAATTCTTTGAACCTGTGATTGGTTAGCTTTGTGTGATTCCTATCTAAGTGGCGACTCCATTGAAAAAATCTAGCAGGTATACTACTAGGAGCACTTCACAAGGAGTGGTTTATTCTTTTCTGGAACCTGAAAAGGTTTATAGGAGAAGACTAAACCACTTAGCTCCTAGAAGACTACTTGAAAGTCTTAGGGAGGAAGCACTCAACGATATCCAATTCTTGTTCGAAACTAATAATCAACCAACTGTTAATAATCCCACTAATAGTCCTAACGTAACAATGAATTCCTATTTGAGTCCTTTGAACCTTGCATCCATTCAGGGTTCCCCTCACGATGTTCCAGAGAAAGCCATTGACAAGTTGCCCATTTTTCATGGGAACAATGCTATAAGTGCCATGTCCCATATCTCAAGTTTTTACAAGTGTTTATTGAAGTATTGTAAGGGTCATGACGAAGAAAATGTGAAGATGACTTTGTTTGTCTTTTCTTTAGAAGGAGATGCTGGTGAATGGTTTTCAAATTTTCCTGCCAACAATTTTGCTACCCTTAATTCAATATTGGATGATTTTAGGAAGAGATGGCATGACCAAAAGGATCATAGATTTCAGCTGGGTGCTCTTACCACTAGTCACAAAAAGGAAAATGAAACTGTGTTAGAATTTAACACTAAGTTTAATAGTGTGGTAAAGGGCCTTCATCAAGATGTTAATCCTCCGGATGCTGCAATTTTTATTTATTATATAGAATCTTTTGAGGGTGAAATGAGATATGCTTTAAGAGATAAGGATCCTCAAACTTTGCCTACAACATAGGAAACAACAATTAGGATTGAGTAGAATATGCTTGAAGCTAGGAAATCCAACATTCCTGGTTTCAATAGAGGTTCTTATTCAAAGGTTAATGATGAAAATAAGAAGAAGGATGAGGGTCAAGGATTATCAAGTGATGGGAATAAAGAAATCAAAGAGTTGACTCAATTGATCAAGCAAATGGAAGTATGTCATGCCAATCAAATAAATTCTTTGCAGAAAGCGATCACTATGGATAGGTCCCAAGTTAATAGACAACAACACAAGACAAATGATAGGTGGCCAAGAAGACCTCCCCAAAATGATCAAAGACCACCAAATCCTTTTGAATCCACCAACTTGGTAGAACATTGCTCTATACCTTATTGTAGGCCTTTTGGTGAGTTTCATGAGGAATCAAATTGTTTAGTTTACCTTGAGGAGTGTGACAATGATTATGGAAACCAGGGAAATGAACAAGTTAATATGTGTGGTGAAGGATTCAATGGTGGCATATATGATTGGAATAATTTCCATGATTACGGGAGTAGTGGAAACTTTATGAATGGTAATATTGATAAATCTACAGAAAAGTATGGGCCCAAGCCCACTCCCCAACAAGTTGCAGAGATGGCTAAGTTTAGAGGCATTACATACCAAAGGGGTGGAAATAAAAGTCAAGATAAAAGTCAAACTAGTGCCCCCAAAGTATCATCAACTTCTCTTAAGTCTAATATGCCTAGCAATGCAGACTTAAACTTTGACTTAGGTGGTTGGTTGAGTAATGCAAAAGTGTTGGTGCCAGTACCATAAATTATGAAGATTCCTTCACAGAAGGAAAAGCTACTTAAAGCCATTGAACAACATCCTAAAGTTGTTGTTGAGAAACAACCAGCCGTGGCTTACCAGGATGCACCGATTATTCTACAGAATTGGGATAGGAAGAATGAAAAGAATTTTCCTTTCTACCTTTCCTTACTTGTGAACGACAAAGTGTTACACAATTGCATGTTAGATTCAGGAGCAAGCTCAAATGTTATTACTAAGAAGGTAATGGAACAATTAAACTTAAGAATATCAAGACCTTATCACAACATTTGTGCCTTGGATAGTAAAACAATTGAAGTGCATGGATTGATTAAAGGTTTGCAAGTACACTTGGTAGTATTTCCAGATATCATGTTTGAAATGGATATTGTGGTAATTGACGTGCCAGATGTTTGGGGAATGCTATTGAATAGAAAATAAACTGCAGATCTGGGTGGTAGTCTACAAATGGATTTATCTTACGCTACTCTCCCTACCCCAGATGGAAATACTTTTAAGTTGAATAGGGAAGTGTATAGAAATATCATGTTGAAGATCCCAAGCATCCCAAGAATGAATTAAAGTGGACTGATGAAGGTCTTGGTAACTATGCCATCTTATCTAATTCCATTGTGCCTTTTGAAGAAACAAACCAAGATAATGAATTAGATAAGGTGTGGTACATGAACTTTGATGGTGCTTTTTCTAGAGCAAGAAAAGGTGCTGGCATTGTGCTTCAAGCTCCAAATGGTGAAGTGTTGAAATTTTCTTATAGATTGGAGTTTGATGCAAAAAATAATGTGGCTGAGTATGAGGCTTTACTCCTTGGTTTAGAACTCTGTAGAGATAGGGGAATAAAATGTCTAAATATCAAAGGGGATTCAGACTTGGTTATACAACAGTTAAAAAACAGGATTACTTGCAGGTCATAAATATTGAAAGGGTATAGGAATGAAATTTGGAACTTAATGAATGATTTAGATGCTATAGACTTGATTGCAATTCCTAGAGAACATAATTCAAAAGCCGATGAACTTGCAGTAGCAAATTCCACACTACAATTTCCAGACAGTTTGATTGATGAGAATATTTTAGTAGAAGTCATTTTTAGACCCTCGGTCCCGGATAACATGGACCATTAGCAGGTTTTTGATGATGACAAACAGATGATCAAATTTTTACTTCACATCCATGAATTTTCAGACTTAGGAAAAAGTTTGAACGAAGAGGGTTGCAATTACACTGAAAATGATGATGAGGTGAAAGCACTACCTAAATGAGTGGTTTATTCAGAAAATAATTTTGATAGACAGGATGGTCATAAGCAAAGAGATGAAACAAAGAAAAAACTATGTGATTACCTTGAAGTCAATATTGGAACTAATGAAGAGCCTAGATTAATAAAAGTAGGCAAGACTACCCCTATAGATGAAATGAATGAAATTGTTAAGTTATTAAAAGAATATAGGGATGTCTTGGCCTTTAGCTATGATGAACTCAAAGTCTACAGGGAGGATGTGATTCAACATGTGATTCCTCTTAAGGAAGGTACCAAACCCTTTAGACAAAAGTTGAGGCAGTTAAGCCCCAAGTTAGCTCCTTTGGTTCAAAAGGAGTTACAGAAAATGTTAGAAGCAGGTATCATTTCATAGACTAGACATGCTTCTTGGTGTTCGAATATGGTAGTTGCTAGGAAAAAGACAGGGAATATTCGGATATGCATTGACTTCAAGGATTTAAATATTGCTTGCACAAAAGACCACTATCCCCTCCCCAAGATGGAAACTTTACTTCAACGGGTTACTGGCTCAGGAATGATTTCCATGCTTGATGGTTTCTCAAGTTATAATCAGATCAGATTAAAAGTAGAGGATAGGCATATGACTACTTTCACTACTCCATGGAGAATCTTTGAATATCTCAGAATGCCATTTGGTTTATCAAATGCTAGGGCTACTTTTCAAAGAGATATGGATTATGCCTTCAGGGGGTTAATTGGTAAGTTGATTGAAATATATCAAGATGATTTAACGGTTTTTTCTAAGGATGGTAAAACTCACATTGACCACCTTAGGCAAGTTTTGGATAGATGTAGAGAGTTTTGAATCTCTCTAAATCCTGCTAGGTTAGTCTTTGGGGTGACTGAAGGTAAGTTATTGGGCCACATCATAACTAAAGATGGGGTTAAATTAGACCTAGAAAGAGTTGAAGCCATTGGTAAAGTGCCTTTGCCAACAACAAAGAAACTTATTCAATCCTTCTTAGGACAAACCAATTTTATCCATAGGTTCATTCCTAACTATGATGAAATCATGAAACCTATATATAAGCTACTTAAGAAGGATGTGAAATTTGAATGGAATGATGAAAGTAACTGAGCTTTTGAAAATATAAAGAGTTCCATATGTGAAGCTCTGGTCCTTATTAGCCCAGACTATGAGAAAGACTTTCAGATTTTCTCTTTTGCTTCTGAAGACACTATTGCTGGTGTGTTGCTTTAGAAAAATGATCAAGGCCATGATCAACCTATTGCATATATGAGTAGGGCCTTGTAAAATTCATAATTAAAGTATCCCATGTTTGAGAAACAAGCTTATGCCTTAGTCAAATCACTTAAACATTTCATAGTCTTCATCCGATATTCCAAGGTGATTGGTTATGTTCCTAATTCTGCGGTTAAAGATGTTTTATCTCAAGTAGAAGGATTGGGCTCAAGGGGTAGATGGATTTCTAAAATCCAAGAGTATGATTTGGAAATTAAACCAAAAAAATTGATTAAGGGTCAAGGCTTGGCTAAAATGTTGACAGAAAGTAATGAGAA
The DNA here is from genome assembly GCA_032191745.1 of Picea mariana. NCBI lineage: Eukaryota > Viridiplantae > Streptophyta > Pinopsida > Pinales > Pinaceae > Picea > Picea mariana. The sequence continues at coordinate 93,476 of JASDQU010501086.1, read as the reverse complement.
AGCCTTGGATATGGTTAACCAAATCAATAGTGAAGAATGACATCCTAACTTATTGAAACTTGAACAAGTAGATTGGTATACATACATCATCTTCTATCTTAAGAATCTAACTTGTCCAAGGCATCTAGTAGGACACAAGAAAATGTATTTGATGTTAAAATCTTCTAAGTATGTCCTTACTAGAGATGGATTAGGATGGAAAAATCTTGATGGGGTTATCCTTAGATGTGTGGATGACGTTGAGTGAAAGAAACTAATGGATGAATTCCATGGAGGGTTTTGTGGAGGACACTTTGCTGCTAAAACTACTACCCACAAAATCCTTAGAGCAGGATATTATTGGCCCACTATATTTTCAGATGTACATCAACTTGTTTGGAAATGTGAGCCATGTCATCTCTTCACAGGAAAACAGAAATTAGCAGGACTCCCTTTGCAACCGGCAGTGGTTGAAGCACCTTTTCAGCAGTGGGGTTTGGAGTTCATCAGGAAGTTTAGTGATAATTTAAGTAATGGTTATTCATGGGTTCTCACAAATACAAATTACTTTACAAAATGGGTTGAAGTCATTTCAACAAAGTCAACAACTGAAAAGGTAGTGATGGATTTCCTTGAAGACAAAATCATAACTAGATTTGGGGTCCCATCAAAGATAGTTACAGATAATGCCAAGGCCTTTTGTTCAGCCAAGATATCAACTTTTTGCTTCAAATATGGTATTATCTTATCACATGCATCAGATTACTATCCCCAAGGAAATGGTCAGGCATATTCAAGTAATAAAAAATTAATGACCATTGTTAAGAAAATAGTCAGCGAAAACAAGAAGTCTTGGGATAGTAAAATCAAACATGCATTATGGGCCGACAGAATAACAAAGAAATAAGCCACTAGAAAGAGTCCGTTTGAGATAATGTATGGATTGGAGGCTAAGTTGCCAGCGCACCTTAGACTTCCTACTTATGGATCATTTGAGGACACTTCCACAGAGCATGATGCAATTTAGAACAGGGTCAATCAGATCATTGAGTTAGATGAAATAAGACGAAGGGCTTATGATCAGAATTGCATAAATCAGAATAGGGTTAAGAAAGCTTTCGACAAGTCATTCAGACATAGGGAATTCATGGTTGGTGATACAGTTTTTTTTATGGGATAAAGGCAGAGAGAAACCTGGAAAACACGACAAATTTGATAGTTTATTGTTAGGGCTGTATTTGATTAGAGAAATAGCGGGGCCAAATTCTTTTCATCTCAGCCATTTGGATGGTGAGCCTATTAACATTCTGTGGAATGGGAAACATCTTATAAATTTTCACAGAATTGTCTAGTATTTAATTAATTAATTTTTAATTAAATTTCCCTAAGTTTGGAGGTTTACTTATTTAATTAATTAATTATTTTTAAGCAATAATTGTAAAAACTAGGTCCTTGGATTTTTGATAGGGGTATTTGTGCTCAAAAGAAATGGAATAGTAGCCCCTACATCCATGGACCAAGTTTCAGCTTGGTCGAACAATTTTAGCCATGGGTTTGTCCACTCGGAGTGTCAGTCAGTCTAAAACATCATTTTTAATTGCTAAAGTCCAAACATGGCAAAATTGTAAAATTGTAATAATGAGTTAAAAGGATGTTGAATGGTGGATATAAGTTAGAGAGAGACTCCCTAAGACTAACCTAACCACCCAACTTTTTCTTACCCCTTTTTCCTACCTTTCCCACACTCTCACCCTAAAAATGTGATGCCCTAAGGGGAAGTTACGCGCTCCTCTTGGAGAAAAAAGTGGCATCTTATTTTAATTAGGGAAGGGGCTCCTCCCATTGGTGGGTATGATCCCTATCACCCCCATGTCTCTCCTTCCCTCATCCCAACTCATTTTCCCTCATCCCAACACCTCCCATCCTCTCCTCATCCCCAAAAGTTGCACCCTCCTAGGAGAAGTGCACCCCCCTCCATCTAGAAAAAATCTAAAATAATTTTTAAAAATTATTTGGAACCTCTCACCTTCCTTGGCATAAATCCCAAGGCCTCCCACACCTCTTTTCTTGATCCCAACACCTCCTACATGTTTCTACACCCTAGATCTATTGATCTAACCCTAGATGGTGCACCCTAGCCTAGGGATCTAATCTATTGCTTGGTGGTGGACACTTGGCATTGATCCAAGAGAGGTAGGTTTTCCTCTTTAAGTATAAATATATCCCTCTCCTCACTTCCAACTCACCATATCTTGAGATAAGGTTATGCTACTTGATTTTTCATTCTCTCTCTCTTTTTCATTCATCATTTTCATTCTCTTGCTCTTTAAGGTTTTGAAGATAGTTTTCTCCAAGATCCTTCTCCTTGAGTAATAAAGAGAAAACTTTGGAGGATTATTGGAAGAGTTATGCACATGCTTCTTCTTGCCATACACATGAGGTAAACTTGTTCTAAGATTTTGTTGGGTGATTGCATCTTTGGATCCTAAGGTAAAATGTTATTTGGATAGATCTAGTAATGCACATGCTTGTAGATCTATGTATCTTGATATGCTAGATATGATTGAAATGTCATATTATTAGTATATGAAACATATTATATATTGTATGCCATCATTGTTCAAGGTTTTTGCAGGTTTAGCTTCAAGGGTTTCATTGAGACAACCTTAAGCAAGAAGGCTCCCTTGAGACACACTCAAACTCCATTCCTTTCTCACTTTTACTCTTCTTATATATTTCTGTTCATTCCATCAATATTTCAGCTAGCATAGCTTAGCAATATAGGTCGTTTCAATCAAAATTAATAATTTTTTCTTAAGAAATTTTTTTGCCCTAAAAAGGCAAAAGTTTTTCTTCACTATATTGGTTGTGTGTAGCATTTCCAGTAAGGATACCTTGCTGATTTTTTCAGGTTCATATCTAGTTGAGAGGGGTTTTGGCTACCCAAAGGCATCCACACAACACTCAAATACCCCTCAAAGGGATTGGTAGCTATTTCTCAACCTCCTTTTTCAAAATTTTAAGCATTTTAGTCATTTCTTCTCCTTCTTGCTTGCTTGTAGTGTCTCATAGTTGTGGGAGGAGGAGTGGTATGGCCTCCTCCCACATGTGAGCTCTTGGGTAGCTTAGATCTAGCTTAGATCATGTTTATTTGACATTTTTTTCGCTTTTTGAGCTAGGACGTGAGGGTTTGTGAGATAAAGGGTATCTCCCAAACCCTAGGACGTGTGGTAGGAGTTGCTTCTTGTTTTCTTAGTTTGCTTGCCTCTTTCTTTCCTTAGTTGTATCTCTTTCTTGCTTGTTTCTTCATTTTCTCAATATTTTCTAACTTAAGCAAGCTAATTTAATTGCCTACCTATTTGGGAGAGGAATACCCCAAAAGGTTAGGGTTTTAATTTGTGAGTATGATCTAAATGCTTAATGTTATAATTGTTCTAGATCTAGATCTAATACACTTAATAATTCTCTAGCTTAAACCTATCGGGCACCTAAATCAACTTAACTAGATCTTGTGCATGTTTAGTTCACTAAATGTTTATCTTTATATTCCATGCTTAGAACTATAATCATTGATGCTTCATAAGTAGATGATGTTTCTATTTAATGCATAGATCTTAATGCCATATGCTTGAAGTAACTTGTTTCTAAGTTGATAAGTGGGCAACATCTAAAACTTTATCTTTTTCACACTCATTGCTCTTGAATATGATATAAGTGTGATTTCTTCTCTTCTATTGGTTGGTGAGTTGTTCTTTCCCTTGTTATTTTTTCAAGCTATCTGATTGTGGAATCTAGTGACATATACATGTGTTAATGCTCTTGAATGTTTAACTCAATCAACACATTTTTAAGGCTGAAGTGAGTTTCGGCCAAGTCACTAAATCACCATTAAAAAGTGTCATAAAACTGTTAAAACACTCCTAAACACTCCTAAAACTCTACATAACTTATATCTAAACTTAATAGACTCTTTAGGGTACCTAATACCACCATCTTCACCATCTAAAATGGGACTTGAGGAAAACAAAGAAAGGTGTAGGCAAGGGACTGTCTCACGGCGCATAGGATGTGTCCTCTCTGGGAAGTACTCTCGTCTTAGGGATGACCTACGAAGCTAGGGTGGCAACACTTATTGAGCATCTGACAGTTTTTTGGCAATAGTGGGAGGAGGCTTTGGTGAAAGCTTAATAAAATTTGATAACCTTAAGAAAGCTTAAATCTAAATTTCTAAATACTTGTGGGTTTAATAATTAAGAGTGGTTGATCTTCATCCTCGATACTTGTGCTTAACTTTATAAATCTTCTTCTTGATGATTTGAGATAATGTTATGTGATGCTTTAATATTCTTTATATCCTGGACAAACACATATAAAAAAAGTGGTTATCTTGTTGTTGTATCTTAGCATTCTTTGAATTGTAAATCTTGTATCTAATATTCGTTTTATCTAGTTATTCTTTTGTAAGTAATATTGTAATCTATTTGTAATGAACAACCCCTTAACTTAGTTGACCCCAAGCCCAATCTTTAGGCACTAGTCTTAGTTTCCCTAGGAAAAGGCTTTTTTTACATGCTAACCTGTGCACCTTGCATTGCTGCTTGTGCATCTCAGGACTAGAATCCCCCAAACCTTATAAATAATTAAAACTAACTCCTAGAACTTAACTCTAACACTAATATAGAAACTAGGGACTACCCCCCTTGGATTCCCTAGGAGTGAGCCTAGACGAAAGAGGTTCCAGTCAAAGTGAAAGCGTGGGCTGTGAACCTAGGCATTGTGCCTCCAAGGACACACTAAGTGAGTCAGACTTAGCTCACGTTTGCAAGTGTGTATAAGGAAAACAACAAGCTCCAGCTCAAATATGAGGCTACAACCTCTGATAACAAGCTACAAGTTGTAGAGAGCACCAACTAGATGGAAGCACCAACTCCCAGATTTTTCTAGCACCCAATAGATGGAAGCACCAACTCCGAGAATATCTTCTAGAACGAACTAGAATTTAGAGGACTGCAATCCTCCCTAGCACCACCCTACCACCCTGATTGAATCTTACAAAAGTTACTTACTTTCTCTGTCTCTAATCTGATCTATTACAACTCCATGCCTCATATGCCTTCTTGAGCTTCTATGCTCTGTTCCGTTTCTATGATCTGCTCTTTCTCCTCCTGCGCAACACCTCTCTCTGTTCAAATTGTCTTCTGCCTTTATACTCTGTGATGCCTCTGCATCCAATTTTCTACGCCTCTGTTCCCTACTTCCGGTCATGCACACTGTCTCCTTTTTCCCACATGCATAACCTTCGAAAAAAGCCCAAACTCTTTTCTGTTCTGCATGTTCTTCTCATGATGAGTCCTCTGCCAGATGATCATGGAAACTCTTCATCTGGTCAGGCAGTTATATTGAATATGTTCATCATCAGTGGTCATTATCCTGTGATTCTTTGGCTTCTTTGGCAGTCACAACTCTTTGTCTTCTCTGTCAGTTACAACCAGTCGTTTTTGGTTGCTTTGGCTTCTAAGCCCCTTCCTTCACATGATCATCGATGGTGACCATATGCCTATCCAAGAAGGCACTTTGTAGTCTCAGGATCCGAGTATTCATTTGTGAGTCACTTTGACTCTCCTGACTCTCGAACACCTGAACTAGAGCCTAGAGCATGCTAGCTCCTTCCTCTATTTTCTCCTAACGTGACCACCAGCTGTGACTTGGGGAAAATCTTCAGAGCACTTTGGGACTTCATGTTTCTCGTATCCTAAGGGCAGACTACTTCTTTTCTTAGAAGTCCAATATGAGAACTCCGTCCAAGACCAAATCTATGGTCTACGCTCTTCCTTTGATCGATGATTATGATCAAATCGCGACCTCGGGTGTCGGGTGTTTGGATCTGAGCCAACCCTGACTCTTCCAACTCCCAATATCCAAAATACTCTGTGTCAGATCAACGGTCCATGATCCTCTATGATTCAGAGGTACAGATCATATCAAAACTTCGTGTTTCACGAAGTTGGAGGAATACTCACCTCCCTTCTCCCAATTCCTGATTTTACGAAACCTGCTCCAGATCAATGGCCCATGACTTTCCTCGATCCAATGGTCCAGATCTTCACAGTGCTTGATTTGATGACCTTTGTCTTTCCTCCTCCCAAGCTTACAATTTCTTCCAACTTAGAATATTTTCTAAGTATTCAAAGGCTTTAACCTTTGTTCCTCCTACGAGTCTATCTCTTGGACGTCGTTTGAAGTTCTGTAAAGCCTTGTCCCTTCTGAGCTTTCTCACCAATGTAATGGTAAATCCACTATCTCTTTTGAGATTTTGACTTCGTTCAGATTTTCAAAGGGTTTCAATCCTTTAGACCTCAAGGGATTTTCTACTGCACTCTTGGAAGTCCTGTGCTCGTCCTCCTGAGCTTGTAGACAACAATTCCTGATACTATCATCACTGTTTACCTGTTTTCCATCATTTCTTCCAATATGCCATCATCGTTGTTGTTCTTGCCATCAATGAAAAGAACACTCTTCCTATAAATATGCCAACAATATCCCCCTTTTGCATTGATGGAAACTCTGAAAGGATGCACTATTCTTCCTAGACCTCCAACTGTACAAGACCACACCTTTTTCTCCCCCTTTGACATCAATGTCAAAGAGAACTGAGAGCGACTCTACTCTCCCATTGAAGCACTCTCCCCCTGATTAGATATACTATTGAAACAAAGTTTATTTTTTCTTCTTATAATCTTAAGCTAAATTTTTCTTTGGTTATGGAGCCGCCCTTAGTTCTAAAAAGTATTTCAAGAGTTTCAGGTTTTAGGGTTCATCTATTCATTAAGTATGATTTATTAAATAACATCTCCAAATTCCCGATACTGAAGTCTTGAAAAGTGATTGCTTAAAAGAATTTAAACCGAATTAAAAGGAATAATTAAAAAAAACGTTTAACAACTTTCTAAGCCTTTTGTATTTTATTTTTGGCCATCTCGACTTAAACAATAGTTCAAAGTCTCGATGTGCTTTTCACGAAATCCCTTTTTAATCATGATTAATTAAATTTTAAACATACCTAACAAATCGTTAAGCAGTCGCATTTCAGAAAAATCAAAGGAGTTATCACTCTTACGCACTCAATAACCCCGAAGCTCGAAATCCCAAAAATATTAAGAGCTTAAGCGTAATTAACTTAACATTAAAACAAGGTTAAATATATTAAGTGACTTTTCGCGTTTTGTTATTCAGGAGTTCTCGAAGACGTTCCTTTCGAGATCCCAATTTTGAATCACCGATATGTGTCAGTATTTATAATGGATTAAGGGATATATTTTTAATGTAAAGTGCGTATCTACAGGTGTACCATCCCCATTAAAGCTTTTAATTCTTATCGCCTGTATCAGTACGCTCAATTTAAGGAAAGTTAAGGGTTGATAAAGGTTTGTTATTTCGAATCTCATTTTTACTTTCAGACAAGAAGCGAGTTACATTCAAAATATCTTACAGATTCTCTGTCTGTAACATGTTTTCATTTTTAGCACAAACATCATGGCACCCAGAAAAGCGCCTAAGAAGAGTGAGGAGGCCAGTGAAATCTCGAATCTGAATAGAGATGTTATATCCAATACTACTCCACATGCTGTGGATTCAATCAGGTTCTGGAGGCAGATTTTTGAAATCCTGGAGCATGAGATTAGGTCCTGCCCCGACGATTTCGGAAACAAAAAGACTGAAAATAAAATCAGAGATATAACAGAGTCTGAGCTATTGATACTGAGAGGGGGGTGAATCAGTATCAAGTACAATTTAAAACCTTTTTCAACTTATACTTAAACCATTCAATTATATCC
>JASDQU010501086.1:71754-85562 GCA_032191745.1 Picea mariana | reverse complement strand
CATAAGCCCTTTTTGAAAGGACATGTGATTTCCAAATAGTGGGAGGCACGCACGTTGCTGGAACGCATGCAGTCGTAAGGGCGACAGTGTCAACCCTGACCCTGCAATAAAATCCGCGATGAGCCGTGTCGGGGGTTCTCTTCTCCATTACGACTCATGGACTGCCAGGAGGAATGGATCTGACCCCTGCAGAAACACCCTCGTACATCTTCTGAACCGTCTGAACCGCGATGACCCTTGCGTGGATTGTCTGTCATGCATTCCCGACACTAGAGGGTGAGTCTATACTGGGTAGAGTGGAGGGGAAACGACCATTCTGTCGGAAAAGGAGTAGAGGGAGTAGTACCCTGCGGAAATGGTTTCTGAAGGAATTCTGGAATCAACACCGCGAGACCCGGTTGCCATTGCTGAGCTTGTTTCGAGAGGTTCGAGTCTGTATTCCCGGTGGACTGTGTAGTCAGGCAGAGATGGACTGTGTGTGAATTGTTGTCCAGTGCAGGTGGTAATTGAGCCTGTGTGTGATCTCTCTCGGGGGGAGGGAGGTGGATGTTGTTGGAAGAGGTTTCTTCTAGAGAGTGTCCAGCACCAGCTTTAGGCTCTGAGACTTCCTGATCCGGCCTGTTGCTGAGGCCCAGAGAGGGAGGTTAGCACTGATGGACTATGCTTGTGAAGGTGTATACTCCCGGGCGGAACATGCATGTGGGTAATGAGAGTCTGGAAGTAGTGGGCGTAAGATGGCATCCTGGGAAGAATCCTTCCAGATTCCAAGTGTGGTTTTCCCTGTAACCTCATCCTAGTTAGAATTCCTTGCCTTGGGGTGGAGCTCGGTCCCAGCTCGGGGGTGACCCACTGTTGAGCTGATGAACAATGTGGTCTAAGGATGGGAGGTTCGTGGAAGGCCTGCACTTGGTTGGTGGAACCACCATTGTTACAAGATAAGTGTTTATCTATGTTCTTGTCACATTTGGCATGACTGTGATGTATATATTATCATGTTTTCCGATGTGTATATGAATTAGTATGAAGTGCAATTGATTGTTAATTATGGCAATAATTCAGATGAATACTCTGTGTTGATTGTGTTTAATTGTTAAATGCATGTGGTGTATATATATATATACGATGGACTGTATGTGTTATGTAAATCAAACGTAAATGTATACCGATTGTTATATTGTGCGTTATATGATCTGGGTAAGCGAAAAGGTACGCTACAGTCGATGATCTGTGAATGAAGACAGATGGTGGGGAATCATTGCGGAGTGCGAAGGTGAAATTAGCGAACGCGCTAGTTCGTGGCCTTCAATTCACCAACACCATTGATCTCATCGGGTTGGAAGATCAATGACCGGGAATAGACCGAGTTGGGCGAGTAATTTCCAAATTGAGAAGGTTGAGTCTCTAATAAAGAGTGTGCACGTTGGGGCCCCGCAATCAATGTGAACCATCTATCAGTGAACACATCGGTATTGGTCGGATCATGACCGTCAGACCTAGAAAAGTTGCTAGGTGGATAGTCATGAGTTCCTTAGGAAATTTGCGGAGTAATGGGGTCCTTTCTGTGCTGTCGATCTGGGAGAGAGGACACAAGTTGACAGATCGTCGACTTCGGGTGTAAGCACTCCGGGAGAAAGTGAGTGTGGAGAGGTTGAAACTCTCGAAGCTTGAAGAGCCGAAGTGGTTTACAACCATCGATCTGTGGGAGACACCCGTCGACAGATCGCCGACTTCGGGTGTAAACACTATGGAAGAAAGTGAGTGTGGGGAGGTTGACACTCCCGAAGCCTGAAGAGCTGAAGCAGATCTAAGCCATCCAAGATAAAGGGACAGGTGTCGTTAGATCCTGCACTTCAGAGGAAAGTCACTCCGGGAAAAAGGGAATGTGTTGAACAAGGACTCCTGAAGGCCAGAGAGTCAGAGTTCATCTGAGCCATCTGTCAGCTAAGGACATGTGTCAATAGATCTTCCATTTCGGAAGATAGCCACTTCGGAGGAAGGTGGGGTCACGAGAGTTGAGAACTCCCAAAGTAAATCGTGACCGTTGATTTGAAAGAGATGTGCGTTGATCGATCGTTGAATTTGGGTGAAATTAGTCCGGGAGAAAAGGTGGTGTGAGCGTCTAGGACTCCCAAACGTCGAAGCCCTGAAGTGGACCTAAGCCGTTGATTTAGATGGACGCGTGGTGCATGATCTGGAACTTTGGGTACATAGTACTTCAGAGGGAAAAGGTGTAGGAACATTTGAAACTCTTGAATGCCGAAGTCTCGAAGTAAATAAGGTTCGTTGAAATCCCTGAGGACATACGACGTCGGATCGTGAATTTCAGAGGTTTGCTACTTCGGAGGATTTCACGTGGTGGTCGTCTTGGCACCTGTTGTCTTGGTGTCTGGACATAGCCGCGGTCATATGCAATATAGGGAAATGAAAGAACCCAAAGATCTTGGGAGAAGATACCTTCTTTATTTGTGCTCGTTTCAGAGTATGGAGATCGTGGCTGGAAAGCTCTAGAAGAGCAAAATGGAATATGGACCCCGATTGAGGGTATTGTTTTCTTAAGACGAACGAAATTTTTTATGCCCCGTCATGGGTGTGTTACAGATTGGTATGAGAGCAAGGTTACAACACTTGGCCTACTTGGGCTCATGGACGAGTCACTTAAAAACCATATTTAGAGTACTTTTAAGAATGACACCCTATCCTACCGCTTTCTTAAAGAGTCCGGTTAAAATTTTATTGAGGAGAATAATGAAACTTTTTGCTGCATGTGTGCATTTAATAAATTTGAACTGTGTAATGTTCACAAACTAATAGATTGTTGGCTAACAATAAGTGTTTTTTCAACACTCGAGTAGTCAGTAAATCATGGGAAAAACTTCAAGTCTAAAGGATGGTGACGTTATATGAAGTGGGGGATGGCTCCCACAATAGAGACAAAGAATCTGACGAGGGAGGTGGAAACCCCTCCGGATCTGGTTGAAATTGTAAGGAGCCTTAGGGATAAATTACAGAGTTGCAAGGTTGACAATGAGAGATTGATAAAGGAGCAAGAAAAACAAACATAAATTAATGCAGTCTTGCTGCAGAGCTTATCCGACATACAGAGGTAGCTACAACATGAACCCACAACCAACCATGTGGACCGATGACATGTGAAGAGAAGTCAAAGTCCACTTGAGATCCGAAAACATGGCCCCATAAGTGACCACACTAGGAGAAGTACCTTGAAGAAGGCCCAACCTGGAGGCAATGAACACTCATTGGGAGAGTCCTATGGAAATGAAATTGACAACTCTGAGGGATCTTCTAGTAGCAAAACTAGCTCACATTCTCAAAGGAAAGGAAAGAAGCGAAAGCATTCCAAAAGTCGTGATCCTGAAGAATTCAAGAAATCCAAACCACCCTCTTTCGATGGAGAGATTAAGAAAGGGGAAGAGGTCGAGGCTTGGCTGCTTGGTTTAAATAAATACTCCAGAGTCCATGACAACTCTGAAAACTTGAAGGCTCGAATAGCCATCTTCAACCTGAATGGAAAGGTTTCCATTTGGTGGGAAGACCTTAGGAGTGTGAAAGGAGTCCATGAGAAGGACTTGTCATGGAAACAATTCGAGAAATACTTCAAGAAGAAGTATCTGTAAGAGAAATACATTGATAGGAAGACTAAGGAGTTCTATGAACTCAGGCTAGGACAACTCACCATAGATGAATATGTCAATAAATTCCTTGAGCTACTGAGGTATTTACCCTACATAAAGGATGAAAAGGTAAAAGTGCAATGATTTATTAGTGGGTTACCTTAGACTTACTGGGACATGATTGACTTTGAAGAACCAAAGACCTTAGAAGAGATCATCTGGAAGGCAAGGTATTGTTATGAATAGTTTGGGAATAAGACAAGACCTCATGAGGACTGGAGGAAGAAGAGTAGTTCGGGATTCAAGAAGAAGGGGTTTAAACCCTCAAGATTTATGAACTATGGGAAGGGTTCTAGGATGAACCTTCCTACTAGAAGTGTGTATCAACAAAATTTCCCCTCTTAGAGTAGAAATAAACCTTTTGAGGTAGTTCCAGGAAAGACTGATAATTTAAAGAAAGAACCCTTAAAATGATGGGGTTGTGGAGAAGAACATCGGTTGAGGGATTGTCCACACAGACAATAGAATAGTAAGAGAGTCTACAATATCCAAGAAGCTACCACCATTAATGATGTGGCTAGGAGCATGCCACGAGTTTATGCAGCCCTGGACAATAATCAAGCCGACCACCAAGTTTAAGTGGTGGAGATGGAAGGTATGATCACCAACCATCTAGTTTCTATTTTAATTGACGCTGATTCTAATTTGAGTTTTGTGGCCCCTCAGACTGTTTATAAGTGTAAACAAAAGAAAAGAAAATCCATGGTTAGACATGTTAAGCCATGGTTGGTACAACTAGCCACTGGGAACAAAAGAAAAGTAGAAGAGGCCATACCAACTTGCCAATTCATCATGGATGGATTTCACACCCGAGCAACCCTTACTTCCCCTAAGATCTTATGACTTGTTGATTGGTATGGACTGGTTGGCTTCTTATAAAACTAAGTTGGACTGTTACAATAAAACTTTAGAATGTGTAAATGAAGAAGGGAGAAAGATAACCCTCCAAGGGATTCAAAAGCCTGTTTCAGTGAGACAAATATCATCCCTTCAAATGAAAAAGTATTGCAGAAAGGGGTGTCCTTTATATGCAATACATGTGTTAGAATCTATTGAGGATGACAAACCAAACCTAGAGGACCACCCCATATTAAGAGAATATAAAGACGTGTTTCCAGAAGAGTGTAGACGGGCGAAATTGATCGCCCGTTAACTGGAAGAGCGAGTCCGATCCAAGGTTGTTTAAATAACCCAAGCCATTTGGTGTAACTCGTTCTGACGGGTTTAATGACTCCGTTAGCCAATCTAAGAATCCTAAAAGAAATGAATAAAAGAGAGAAATAACTAACTAATTACTATACACACTATATATATGTACATATGTTCAAATGTAACTATAGTAGTTGTATTTAAGCAGAAGATATACAAGTCTCGTTTATTTACATGATTTACAAGATGCAGGTTTTAATTGAAACTTACAAAAATCAATGTGAAAAATAATTGCTTCTAGGAAGCAGATAAAGAAAGAACATAAAAATATTTATTGTTTTTCTTTTATAAATTTAAAGAATCTTGCAAAAAAGTTAATGAAACATGAACATGTGGATAGTCAAAGATGAACCATACATTCTAGTTTCAATGATATGTAAATGACAGAAAAATACAAAGAAGTTATCCGGTCAGTGAATTAGTGAGGTGTATCCAAGAATTTGCATGAGTGGTGAACATCCAATTGCCATGTTCAAGAGAGAAATCTGCAATGAACCTTATGACTATTCTAAATAAATTCAGAACATGTATTGGCAGCTTAGGTTTTAATGACAGAAAAGGAAACACGGACATAAACGTGTGATCTCATAATTATACATGATTACAGCAAGATAAATCTGGAAGCAATCTATGCATTTTATCATTCAATTTAAAACTCAAAGATAAATCCCATTATTTAAATCAAAGATATAATCACAGCATTTGTATTTTGATGAAGCAAATGATAGATGATATTTATAATATAAACCTTCTACACACCACAGATCATTTAATCTAAAGATATCAGACCTGCACATGTAAGAAGATTAAAAAAACATAAATAACAACATTATAAACAAAATGCTAAAGCCAAAAATCATATATGCCGGTCTATTAAGTTTTTGAAATCACTTGCCCATTCTATAGTCCTGGAAGATTTTTTTTTGGATAATATACTTTAAAGATTGGAAAAATTAATACATAAATGATAATAATTAACCATGTATTGATAAAAAAGACTAAAGCTATTTAAATCAATGCATAATCAATTATTCAAAGAATATGAATATATTATAATGAAAATAAAACCATTTTACTTATAGGACAAAAGCCATTAAGCAACATGGAATTCCATATTCTTCTTTGAAAATATTTGTCCATTCTCCCAAAGATTCAAGCCATCCATTACTCCATTTGAAAATAAATAAAAAGTTTAAAAAAGAAATAATATACAAAAGAGAAAGGATTAAAATCCTCCTCTCCAATTCTTGGATCTCTATGGCTCTGATCTTTCTCATATATTTATAAAATGAATGAACAGTCTGGGCGTCACTATTAATTTCCGCCACCTGAAGTTTGCCTCTAAAAGAGACCCAAATATCTCTCAAATCATGCATTTGTTTGGGAAAATCTCTAGGTGGAAGGTAAATGGGTCCATTTTGGTTCTGGGTTTTCAACCGTTTCTTCAAATTCCTCATGGTTTGGCTGCAATCAGTTCTGTAAAATCCCCTGTCTGATCTTGACACCTTTCCAAATTTTATTTGATGTTGCTCATAAAATTATTTGTAGCAATCAAAAATTATTTTTGGATCAATCATCTTGAACATATTTGGATAATAAAATCAAGCCATGATCAGATTCGTATCAAATATTTGATAATAGAAACCTGTGAAACAAAAAGAAACCTAAATTAATAACCTAAAAATTGTGAATAAAAAAAAATCTAGAAAAATAAAAAATGAATTTAAACTAACTATAACTTATAAACAAACATTATTTATAATTTGTTTTCAAATATGATCTAGAAGCTTAGTTAATGAAGAAAAAATATTAATTTTAGTTTTTTACAAAATCAAACAAATGATAGATAATTCTTTTATTATTATTATTTTGAAATGAGATGCAAAATGAAAAAAATAATTTAATTAATTAACATCACCAAATGATTTCATGAAAATGAGAAACCAAATAAGATATTATTTGATAAAGTATTGAACACATTATTCAAAATAGTCAAACTTGCTAATGAGCAAAAGAATGAACACATAATTAAAATTTAAACGAAAGTAAACATTTGATAAAAATTAACGTTTTTGTTTAAATTGAGATTTTTGTGTTTGTTTCAAACTTTTGACATATACTCCTGTAATGAATGTCTCATAATATAGTGAATGTCTTAAGTTTGTCTCAAAGCAAGCCAAGGTATGGAACTATTTGAAAAGGTTGATTCTGTAGCTCATTATAATTATCAAGATTCGAATGGGGGCCCTTTAAATTTTGTAAAAATTTAGGGGGAGTTGTTGGGGCCCAACAAAGAGGTACCAGGTCTACCTCTGAGAAGAGATATTGACTTCTCGATAGAACTTGCACCAGGAACAATGCTAGCATCTAGAACGCCCTATAGGATGAGTATGCCAGAACTGATTGAGCTCAAGCTACAACTAAATGAGATTATGGACAAAGGATACATCCGACCCAATGTATCTTCGTGGGGAGTACCCGTATTGTTTGTGAAAAAGAAATATGGCACATTCCGACTGTGCATATATTATAGACAACTCAATAAGACAACCATAAAGAACAAGTACCCCTTACCAAGAATCAATGACTTGTTCGACCAATTGGGAGGTGCTTCCATTTTCTTGAAGATTGACTTAAGGTCTGGATACCATCAAGTTCGAATTAACGATGAAAGCATCCAAAAAACAACCTTCAGGACAAGGTATGGTCACTATGAATTTGTGGTGGTGCCATTTGGGTTAACCAATGCCCCTGCCACTTTTATGTGCTTGATGAATAATGTACTAAGCAAATTTATGGACAAATTTGTATTGGTTTTCATTGATGATATCCTAATCTACTCCAAGAACAGAGAGGACCACGAAGAATATCTTAGACTTGTACTTCAAGTACTAAGAGAGAATCAACTCTACGCCAAGTTTAGAAAATGCGACTTTTTCCAGAAGCAAGTCCATTACTTAGGCCATGCCATTTCTAAAGAAGGGGTGGAAGTAGACCCTGACAAGATCAAATCGATTATGGAATGGCCTACCCCAAAGGATGTATCTGATATCAGATCCTTCATGGGCTTGGAAGGATATTATAGAAGGTTCATAAAATGGTTTTCCAAGATTGGCTGTCCAATCACTGCCCTTTAGAGAAAAGGGGGTTAAATTCACTTAGACATCAAAATGTGAAGAAGGATTTTAGGAACTGAAATACCTTCTGACCCATGCACCCGTGCTGAAGATTGCAGACCCTGATAATGATTTCCTCGTCTATACAGATGCCTACAAGGAAGGAATTAGAGGAGTCCTTACGCAAGAGGGACATGTAATTTTCTACACGTCCAGGAAATTGAATGAGCATGAAATAAATTATGTGACCCATGACCTAGAGTTGGCTACCATAGTGCATGCTTTAAAAATGTGGAGGCATTACCCCATGGGTAGGAGTTTTGTGCTTATGACAGACCATTGTGGATTGAGGCACCTGTTTGATCAACCAAAACTCAATGCCAGTCAAGCTAGGTGGATGGCTCTCTTTAGTGAGTTTGATTTTGAAATCAAACACATCAAATGAAAGGAAAATAGGGTGGCCGATGCCCTTAGCAGAAGCATAAAGACGATTCACCTGGCAGCGGTAAGCACCTGTGAAACAGATGTCAGGGAAAAAATCAGGAATGCACAAGAAACATATGCATTCTTCAAGATCCTGACCTCATACCTAAAGCAAGAGCCTACAGGGATAAAGTATAAAGGCTACTAGATGCTTGATGAAGGCTTGCTGACCTACAAAAACAAATTGTATATTCCAAACTATGACGACTTGAAGAGGTTCATAATGGATTAACTACACAAGAGACCATATACTGGTCACCAAGGATATAAAAAAATGATCACAAGCACTAGGAAACAATTCTATTGGCCTGGATTGAAGAAAGACATAGCTGACTATCTAGCCAAGTGCCTAGAATGCCAACAAGTTAAGGCATAACACCAACACCCAACAAGGTTGTTACAACCCCTACCCATCCTAGAATGGAAATGAGAAACCATCTCCATGGAGTTCATCACCTGATTACCAAAATCGACCAAGCAAAATGATGCCATCATGGTCGTGGTGGACAAACTAAGTAAGTCTGCTCACTTCGTTCCTGTTAAGTCAAATTGCAAGGAAATAGATATTGCCAACATATTCATGAAGGAGATATTCAGACTGCATGGCATGCCTAGGGAAATTATATCTGACAGAAACAACAAATTTACTTCAATCTTTTGGAAATCCTTAATCGCTGGTTTTGAGACTAAATTGTTGTTCAACACAGCCTATCACCCTCAAACTAATGGATATATAGAAAGAATAAACCAAATACTAGAAGACATGATAAGGATGCATGTAATGCATCAACCGAAGAAGTGGGAAGACTATCTACCATTGGTAGAGTTTTCCTACAACAATGGTTATCAAGAATCCTTGAAGATGAGCCCTTTTGAAGCCCTCTATGGTAGACAATGCAAGATTCCAATCAGCTGGAGTAATAGAGTGGAAAGAATTACAATCGGACTTGACATGCTGAAAGAAATGGAACAACAAGTGATTTAGATAAATCAAAATCTGAATATTGCTCAGAATAGATAGAAAAGTTACACTGACAGAAAGAGAACTCCCAGAGAGTTCAAGACATGAGACCATGTCTATCTCAGAGTTAGACCCAGGAAAATTTTCCTGAGAATGGGAGATTGTGCCAAGCTGGCACCTCGGTATTGTAGACTTTTTGAGGTCTTATATAGAGTGGGACCTGCAGCCTATAGGCTAGCACTTCCTCCCATAGTAAAGGCACATATTGTTTTCTATGTTTCATTATTGAATAAATATGTACATGATTCTAATCATATAATTGAATGGTCTAGACATGAAGGAAACCTCACTCAGGAACCGAACCATTGCATAGGTCAAGGTGCAGTGGAAACACTTTGGCCCAGATGAGGCTACGTGGGAAATGGAGGATGCCATGAGACAGACATATCTGATTTTGTTTACTCCTATATATACATACCATGTTGACAGATAGAACATTGAGGACGATGTTCCTTTAAGGGGGAGGGAATTGTAACACCTTGTTTCCCCCATTTTGTAAATATAACTATATTGGCTAAGGTACTATGGAAAACTCAAAGGTGTGAATGTTTGATTTGATGGACCTTTGTATAAAAGGTCGATGAATGTAACTTCTGATATTTTAATAGAAAATAGATACGTGTTGCATGATTGCTGGAAATGATATGTGCTAAGAGAAACAAAAAATGCTATGAAAAGGTGGTGGAGGGGACCAGGAATGGTTTCATTAACCTCCACCGAACCAATACTTTGCTGGATTTAATTTCTCAAGATCAGAACAACCCTTTTACCTAGGAATGAATTACAGTTAGGCTGGTAGTTGGGAAGACCTCGTCAAGAGTTAATGAGGGGATGGGGCAGACCACCCATCTCTAAGGATTCCAAACTTGACCAAAGACTGGGAATTCAAGCCACACACAATCTTGCTAAGGAAGGAAAGAAAGGAAGCGTGGTGGGCAGGGGAAGACCTGCAAAGAGTGAAGAGGCGAGAGTCGAAGCTCTTAGATCCGAGGAAGGACTGAAAGAGGAAAATTAGTTCTGATCGCAGAAAATAGAGATGGAATTGAGAGAAGGAGAGTAACCTTCATCCCTATCTATTTCTGTATTGGGAGAAGGAGAGTAACCTTCATCCCTAACTTCCGTTGAGATGGAAGAGAGAGATTGAATCTCAAAGCATCGTGGTCTAAGCTCGGGGGTGGCTAGTGGTAAAACCATTAGGAGTGACTGAGACTATGGTTGGGTGGAAACGAACACCCCTTTCAGTAGTCGCATCACGCCTTATGGTTCTGATAAGTGTTTTCATACCTTGTGCTTTGAATTGGAAATAATGGATGCATGCGTGTATTTATATGTCTATAAATGGATTTTGTATTGAAATGATTAAGTTATGAGTATGTGTTAGTTCCCCTGAGAACTTATGCTTCTTCTTGATTTTCCATATGCTTCAGTTTAATCCCTCGAAGGAATTTCCCCAGGGAATTACATCACAGTTCCAGAGTCGGAGCAAGCCTCTTGGCACTGCTACCATTTCAGTAACCTCACGAGTTTACCTTGCCCCATTTCAGAGCTTAAAGTTCTGCGAGTTAAGGAGGCATTTCCTTCAGACTAGTAGTCTAAGAGACTTTGAACTCGCACCCAAGTCCTTAACCAAAAACCAGGCTAAGAGTAGAGTTCATAGCCCAAGAGTCATATGAAGGTCCATGAGACCTGGGTCTAGAAACCCTATGCTAAAAGGAGTTAGCTCATGAAGGTTTCATAACTTCGGAAGCTCGAAGCTATGAGATGTCAAATTTCACGATAGTCAAAGTTACCTGAACTACCAGAGTAACAAGAGCTGTAGATGACTTAAGAACCCGACAATGAAGACGAATGCGAGCCGTTTATCAGGAGGAGAATCCATCTCGGTCATCATATCAACTCAAATACCACTGGAGTTATTGAAGTAAACACCAGCCACTCTTTTAAATCGATGGTTGGGAGTCATTGCAGAGTGCAAAGGTGAAATTAGCGGACACGCTAGTTCGCGGCCCACAATTCACCAATGCCGTTGATCTCATCGGGTTGGAAGATCAATGACCAGGATTATATCAGAGTCGGGTGAGCACTTCCCAAATTGCAGATATTGGACCCCACAATCACTGTGAACCATTGATATGTGAACGAAGATTGATGGTGGGGAATCATTGCGAAGCGCAGAGGTGAAATTAGCGGACGTGCTAGTTTGTGGCCCGCAATTCACCAACGTTGTTGATCTCATTGTGTTGTAAGATCAATGACTAGGAATAGACCAAGTTGGGTGAGTACTTTCCAAATTGCAGAGGTTGAGCTCTTCGATAAAGAGTGCGCATGTTGGGGCCCCACAATCACTATGAACCGTCTATCGATGAACACATCGATATTGGTCGGATCATGATCGTCAGACCTAGAAACATTGCTAGGTGGATAGTCGTGAGTTCCTAAGGAAATCTACAGAGTAATGGGGTCCTTCTGTGCCGTTGATCTGGGATAAATGACACATGTCGACAGATCATCGACTTTGGGTGTAAGCACTCTAGGAGAAAGCGAGTGTGGAGAGGTTGAAACTCCCGAAGCCTAAAGAGACGAAGTGGTTTACAAACATCGATCTATGGGAGACACCCGTCAACAGATCATCGACTTCGGGTGTAAACACTCCGGAAGAAAACGAGTGTGGGGAGGTTGACACTCCCGAAGCCCGAAGAGTTGAAGAAGATCTAAGCCGTCCAAGCTAAAGGGACAAGTGTCGTCAGATCCTGCACTTCAGAGGAAAGTCACTCCAAGAAAAAGGGAATGTGTTGAACAAGGACTCCTGAAGGCCGAAGAGCCAGAGTTCATCTGAGCCATCCGTCAGCTGAGGACATGTGTCAACAAATATTCCATTTCGAAAGGTAACCACTTCGGAGGAAGGTGGGGTCACGAGAGTTGAGAACTCCCAAAGTAAATCATGATCGTCGATTGGAAAGAAACGCGCATCAATCGATCATTGAATTTGGGTGAAATCACCCCAGGAGAAAAGGTGGTGTGAGAGTCCGGGACTCCCGAACGCCAAAGCCCTGAAGTGGACTCAAGCCGTTGATTTAGATGGACGTGTGGCGCTTGATCTGCAACTTTGGCTAAAAATTACTTCAGAGGGAAAAGGTGTAGGAACGTTTGAAACTCCCAAACATCGAAGTCCCGAAGTAAATCAGGGTCGTCGAAATCCCTGAGGACACGTGGCGTTAAATCGTGAACTTCAGAGGTTTGCTACTCTAGAGGATTTTGCGTGGTGCTTGTATTGGTGCCTATTGTCTTGGTGTTTGGACATAGCCGCGGTCATATGCAATATAGGGGAATGAAAGAACCCGGAAATCTTGTGAGTGGATACCTGCCTGCTTTGTGCTCGTTTCGGAGTATGGAGATCGTGAATGGAAAGCTCTGGAAGAGAAAAATGGAATAGGGACCCCTATTGAGATTATTATTTTCTTAAGAAGAACAAATTTTTTACACCCCATCATGGTTGTGTTACAGTACGGAGTGGATTCCACATTAACCCCCATTACTCACACATGTGGGGCTAGTCATGTGTAGAATTTCAAGAATATTTTAGAAGGTCCAGGACCTTAACACTAATTGAAGGTTCATGCTTGCAAAAATCCTAACAATATACAATTATCAAGCTATGTTAGATATTGGGCCACTAGGGAGAGAGAGGCTTCCATTCTTTTAGCATTGTACTTGTTCCATAGTTGAATAGAGCATCTAGGAGTTGGATTTGAGAGCATAATACATGAGGTGGAAGATTCTGTAGCAACCATTCAGGCCATAATGTCAAAGGAAACTCCATAGTGAGTGTCCCCTTCTTTGTATTTTTATTTCCATAACTAAAGAAAAGAGAGTAGGGCATAGGCCTCACCTTCCAAATGGGTTTTCTCTCATATCGGGTTTTGCATGTCACATCACGTTGTGTGATTGGAGTGCTTGTTTGACAACATAGGTATTGCAACAGAGGACAAACACCTTCATTAACCACTCACATAACCAGATCAAAGATCAACACACCGATGTTTTCACATGGTAAAACCCCTATGGGGAAACATCCACGACCCCAACCAACACGACCACTTGGAGTAGTTTATTAATGCAAAGAAAAATATTACAGAGATATTTTACAAGAGAGTTTCTCACAATCGATCATCGACAAATGACCCTCCATGCTCTTTAAATAGAGATCATGGACCAATTGGGTGTTAAGCCACAGATCAATGACTATTAAGATTGAGGAGAGTATGAACCATCAGATCACTCTATGTC
>JASDQU010501086.1:53840-69183 GCA_032191745.1 Picea mariana | reverse complement strand
GCTATAATCACCATTTTAATTAATGCATAATGTAGATATGAATGTGGTTATGGCCAAGCGATGTAATATGCAAATGATATTTTTTGTTTTAAATAAATAAAATGTGATGCTAGTTGTTGGGGAATATGGAAAGAGATGCGGGATGAGTTTTCCACAAGAGAGAGGAGTGTCTGAAATGAGTCCAAGGGGGGAATTATTTATGGGTATTAATCCAAAACACATATTTCTCAATTTTATTATCATTTGGGACAACCTTCTATTTTATGGTTGAGTGTATGAGATCCCAATCATTGAATACTTGTATGAGGGTAGGTGTAGAAAGTCACATCCCTTATTGATTGAGGAGCATGGGGTTGAAGTACAATCAACATTGGGCAGAGTGAGCCGTCAACTGTCTTGGGAAAACAGAGGAAATTCATATGAGCAGAACATACAATTTTTACATGATGTTTTTTGGAATGAAGAACAAGCATAGAGTAGGAAGGAAGAGCACGGTGGTCGGAGCAAGAAGGTTCAAAAAAATCTTGAGAATGTTAGAGAATTTTTGGATCGTTTTGGAGCCGAAGACTAAAGAACAAGGTTGTCAGGATTGAAGAGTGAAATCTTGGGTGAGTTTCACTGTAACAACAAGATATTTATGTTGTTTTACTGGTAGTTTTCCTAGCCATGAGTTCCCTTGATATCCGAGTAGTGAAATTCCTGGTTACATGTGGCAGAGAGACCCTAATAAACAAATGGGATGCTCGATGGATTTAGAGTAGTGAAGAGTCATATTATTCGCATTAGATAGGTCAAGAGGAAGAGAGTTGGTGGAAGTCATGATAATTGTAGGAGAATAACAATGGGTTCTGGGATATCTGTGTTGTGAGGGGACAATGAGAGACACCCTTTTCTTATGGATTCCTAGCCCCATCTTGGGGGTGACTTTCTATTCAAATATGGAACAACAAGTCTATGGTTAGGTGGAACATCTGTCCCAAGGAACTGATTGTAAATGTATTTTAAAAATATAAGTGCTTACCTATTTTCCTGAGTTAGTTATGTTTTTTTTTTAAAACATATATATATATATATATATATATATATAATATTTTGTAACATCCCCACTATAATATCCATTTTAATTAATGCATAATGTAGATATGAATGTGGCTATGGCCAAGCGATGTAATATACAAATGATATTTTTTGTTTTAAATAAATAAAATGTGATGCTAGTTGCTGGGGAATATGGAAAGAGATGCAGGATGAGTTTTCCACAAGAGAGAGGAGTGTCTGAAACGAGTCGAAGGGGGGAATTATTTATGGGTATTAATCCAAAACTCATATTTCTGAATTTTATCATCATTTGGGACAACCTTCTATTTTATGGTTGAGTGTATGAGATCCCAATCATTGAATACTTGTAAGAGGGTAGGTGTAGAAAGTCACACCCCTTAGTTATTGAGTAGCATGGGGTTGAAGTACAATTGACATTGGGTAGAGTGAGTCGTCAACTGTCTTGGGAAAATAGAGTAAATTTGTATGAGCAGAACATACAATTTTTACATGATGTTTTTTAGCATGAACAACAAGTAGAGAGTAGGAAGGAAGAGCACAGGGGTCAGAGCAAGAAGGTTCGGAAAATTATTCAGAATTCTAGAGAATGTTTTGATCTTTTTGGAGCCAAATACTAAAGAACGAGGTTGTCAGGCCTAAAGAGTGAACTCTTGGGTGAGTTTCATTGTAACAACATAGTATTTATGTTGTTTTACTGGTAGTTTTCATAGCCATGAGTTCCCTTGATATCCCAATAGTGACATTCCTAGTTACCTGTGCCAGAGAGACCTTGATAAATGAATGAGACGCTTGATGGATTGAGAGTAGTGAAGAGTCATATTATTCACATTATATAGGTCAAGAGGAGGAGAGTTGGTGGAAATCAGGATAACTGTACGAGAATACCAATGGGTTGTGGTATATCTGTGTTTTGAGGGGACAATGAGAGACACCCTTTTCTTATGGATTCCTAGCCCCATCTTGGGGGTGAATTTATATTTAGATATGAAACAAAAAGTCTATGGTTAGGTGGAACATGTGTCCCAAGGAACTGGTTGCACATGTATTTTAAAAATATAAGTGTTTACCAATTTTCCTGAGTTATTTCACGAGTTCAATTGTTGTGATTAACTCTATGTTTTAGTTGTAGTCATGTTCATTTCATCATGTTGCAATTGCATATAGTTAAATGGTATCATAGAACAGTTAAATATGTGTATAATTCGTAATTGATAAGTTATAGTAATTTAGTTAGCAGAAAAATTTCAATTTTTATGTGTATTTTGCATGGTAATGTTCCTCGGTTAAGCCGGGAAAAAATAAATATTGATATGAGAGCCACAGGTTCAACACCAAGCCTGCATGGGCTAGAGACAACACACTGATGTAGGATTTTGCAAATTTAAAGTTCATAGGATTCCTGTAAATTCTTTATCAGAAGTTCTAGGAAAAAGTTGGGGAATTTCCCTATAAATTTGTGAAATTTGAGTTCAGAGGATTAAAATTTATGATTTCAACCTCTGATTGAGCATTTTTAGACCTGTAATTGGTCGAATTTTGGAATTTGTAGAGAATTTGGGGTAAAATTGGGTGCAATTGAGAAAAGTCCCCAATTTCTACAGTGAAATTCATTAAGAAATTGATGTCGAAGTCTCGAATTTCGAGTGCATAGGTCGTATTGGCATGTGTTGATGCATGGTAGCATCGAACATGTATTTCCACATAGGTCTGTGAGTCTATATGTGTGGAAATCATCCAAAGAGTTTTATCCTTGACTTTACTTTAATTAAAGGAATTATTAAAGTAAAGTGTTTTTATTAATTAGTTGAGTTAGTAAAAATGACTTAGTTCCTTGGTTTGCTCTTTCAATTCTATCATGGGGAACTCTAAGGCACCTGTCACTATCTTCATTACATGTCTTTCTCTTGATATGATAGGTTTCATTTGGTGTACCTTAGTTGTCCACGTTGTATGCTCTGCTTGCATTGTTTGTCTCATTTGTAATGTTGCAAGTTGAGTGGTCTCAAAACATTGCCACAATGCAACAATATGTGCTTTGTTATCCGAATGCCTTTCCTCTTGTTGTTTTTCTGGGCACTCAAAAGATTCATTTTTTTTCTTCCTTAACTTTTTCTGCAATCTTATCCAACTTATCTTTTGTGAGGGATTGAACGGTGGGATCCCTTACAACTTTCCTTTTCTTGTCTGTGTGGTTTTTCTTCGTGTGTATATGTCTTTTCTCTTCTCTCTCGTGTGTTGTGCGATCTTCCCTTTGTTGTTTCTTTGCACTTCTTCCTATTCTCTATTGGATATGTATTCAGCCTCTGGTTGTTGCATCTTTTCTTGCTCAGTCTTTGTGATGGTATTTTCCAATCGTTATTCCAATCTTCCATAATGTGACCCATCTCTTCCTTAGTTAACATGTATCATGTGGGTAGTCATTCCCGATTCGGGTCCTTTTTCTCTTTCACATACATGTGATGGTACTCTGCCTTAAAGTGCACAAATAACTTGTATGATTCTACCACCTGTAGTTGTATGCATGGTGTACTATGAATGCTTGTCTGAATCATTTCCTTGTATATATAAAAAGAAACATTATTATCGAGTTGTCGCACATTGTGTGTAGTATTCCATAAATTTTGATATCTTGCGACTAGGCATGGTTGATCTCTTACTAAAAAAAAATGCATATCACATGGCTCCCTCCATGTTGATAATGCAATTATAATTAGTATCCATGCGTAGTGAAATTTAATCCCTTTGTCTTGCACCTCTTCACAATTTATCAAGAAATGGTTGAGAAAAAATGTCACCCAATTCATCTGTATGCCCTAGACACACTTCTCAACTGTTTTATGACTGTCACTAGTACTTGGTCCCTCTGACACTTCCATAACAATCTACAAGATAACACTTGTGTCACAAACATCACTATTGGGTTGCATATTCTTGCAACATCTAAACTACATTGTCCTCGAAATGTATGAAACTTTTCTTTCATTCTCTCTGAGAGAGCCTTCTCAATATTTTTTTCTGAAAATATCAGTGAAGGGTTGTCCCCTTGCAATGGTAGTCTAGTAATGTTCACAATCGTATCAATTGTGAATGGCTTGTCGAGACATAAGTACCCTTCATGTACGCAACTCAACAACATGTTTACGCAAACATTAATCTCTACGCTCCTCCTGAAGTGTGGTATATCGAATAAGTTCAGAATGCCGACTTTCTGCAACCTTGTTGTCCATATCTATGGCTCTATCACAACCTAATTTGTCTCTGCACTGATGTACCTCCTCAAATACTTACTCAGTGCCAGCTCCAAAAATTTCTTCTCATCTGTGATGTCATGGTTTGGATACTTTAAACTTAGCATCAATCCTAACATATCTTCCTACACGATCACTCTAGATGGGATTTCCAGCTCCACAAACTCATAATTAGCATCTTTTGACAAGTTGATTTTATTCGTTGTATCTTTTCTTGGTGGTATTTAATATCTTGGAAAGTTGGTCGAGCTCGACTCTGATGCTGATGCTCCTAGAGTATCTACCTGTACCAGTATTGTTGGTGGCTTACTGCGCGGTTTCTTTCATGATGATGTTGATGCCATTGTTGCCTTAGGTGGTTCCATTGTTCTTTGTAACTCTTCTCTATAACTAACTCCTTCGGGTATGTTCTTCTTTCGCTTGGCTCTATGCCCTTTGCTTTCATTGCTCTCTATGGAAATACAAATAATAATACTTTTTCCCATTCAACCCTTCAACTTCTTTTATCCACTTTCTTGTTGTTTCTAAACTCATTAGTTCTCGAAATTATAGTATAACCCCTTTCCTTAGCATTCATTACTTTCCTTAAACCTTCATTAACTCTGTATCTTCGGTGCATTATCCATTAGATTCTCCAACTTGTCAAAATATACTTGTCGATATTCATTTATGGTTACGTGGTGCCACTACTTCGTCGTCATGTTCGATCTTTATTGCATGTCCTGTCATGGATATTATTAAATTATTTTCTCTCTTTCTTCATATTCCTCTGTCACATTCCAATCTTCCTTCTTGCATGCACATCCTCCCTATTTAATTCGTCTTTGTGATACTTGGATTAACTAGTTGAACAATACTCCTATGCTTCCTTCCAACCTTTTATCTCTTACTTCAAACACTTTTGATTTTTTTTCTTCTTTTGTTTACTTGTTCTTTCTTTTTCTACACTATAATACACCATGGTACACATTATGCACAGTTTGGACTAGTGCACGGAAGCATGACTGTCCCTGTATAGTTTTGACCTACTTATGTTAACCAGTCCTTCCATAAATTTTCCATCCAAATTCTCCAACTGAGCAACACCTGCTTCGGTCACATATCGGATCACATATGGGCCTATTCAATGCATCTGTAGCTTCCCTCAGTGCTACAAAAACTTGTTTTCATAAAGTAACACTAAGTCTCATGTTTGAAATTTCTTTTTCTTGATATGTCTGTCATGACAAGGTTTCTTGCATGCTTTCTGTACCTGCTGATGGAAACCTGTGATAAAACAATTTTCTTCTAATTCCATTACATATGACAGTCTCTTTTCCACTGTGTTAGAATATGTAAGCTCTGCCATCGCAGTAATGCACAAACTTGGTAGAATAAACTCCATTGGAATAACAACTTCTTGTCCATCCTTCAATATGAATGGAGTATGTCCTGTCAACTTCTTTCATGTGGTACCATATGCCCATAATACTGCTAAAATATTCAAGTCCTAGTCATCCCGACTTACGTTGCAAACCTTTGTCAGCACATGTTCTAGAATTGTGTTGAAGGCTTATACTGTGCCATTTTCCTAGGGATGGTATGGTGTACTCTTCTAATGATGGATATGAAACTCCTTTTTCAACGTTGAAATTTTCCTATTCAGGAAATGTGTTCCCTGATCACTCATGATTAGTCTTGGGCATCCAAACCTTGTTACTACATTTTCGAATAAAAATCATGCAATTGTCTCCATGCTGCAGTCTCTGATTGGTTCTTCCTTGGCCTGTATGCTTAAATAGTCTGTAGCAGTAATAATGTAACTAGCTCTCGATGTCTTAGTTGGTGGATTAATCATCCAAACAAACTCCACTTCTCATTTGTCAAATATTGTAAAATCACTTGTGGAACTAAGGTCATTTCATCTCTCCTAAAGGGATTTCTAAGTCTCTGACAAATGTCACAACTCTGAAAAAATTATTTAGCATCTTTGTGGAAAGTAGGCCACCATGATCTTGCTCACATAATTTTATGAGTTGTTCCTTTTCCTGCATATTGACCTCCTGCAACCCCTTCATGCACCTCTAAAATACCATATTTATTTCATGCTCTAATACGTAATGTCACAGAATACCGTCTGCAACTAAATCATATAAATTTCCTTCTATCAACTGGTAGTTTACTACCTTCACTACATAATTCTTCTTCTGTGCCACTGTAATTTTGATGGAGCTACTCCTGTGCTCAAAAAATGAAATATTTCTGCAAAATTGCCATCCACCATCCGAATTGAAAATAAGTTCACATCTTGTAAAATGTCAGCCAAGTTGCCTGCACCTTCTCCTGGCAGTATGCATGGAAAGTGATCTGTTCTTGAGTTACACTTTCCTGGTTTTACGATCACTTCAAAGTCATATTCTTGGAACAATAATAACCATTTTCATATTCTTCCCCCCAATAATGGCTTATTCACTAGATATCTCAGTGCAGAGTGGTATGTATACATCTTGAAATGAGATGCAAGTAGGTAATGTATGAAATTTTGAAAGGCATATACCATCGCCAAACCTTCTCATTCTATCATAGTATAGTTCTTCTTTGTAGATGACAACTTATTGTTGATGAATGCAATCAGATGGTCTATATCTCCTTCACCCGATTGTGCCAAAACTGCTCCTATTGCTATAGATGATGCATCAAGATGTCCATGAAATTCTTTGCTCCAGTAAGGAAAAACTACAATCAGCACGAGGTCCATATTCTATTTCAATGTATCTAGAATATTTTGACATTTTTCATTCCACTAATAGTTAAATTCCTTCTTCAACAACTTCTCCATAGGGGATGAGATCTGTGCATATCCTTTGATGAACTTTATATAATATCCTGTGTGACCCAATGTGGATTTCAACTGTCGCACTAAAGTTGATGGTGGAAAATCAACAATTACCATGATCTTTGTAGGGTCCATTAACAATCCTTATTTACACACAACATGGCCCAAGAAAATTCCAAAAGGCGCAAAAAAATGCATTTCTTCAAATTTAGCGAGATCTGGTACTGCCTATACTTATTAAATATTAAGCGCAAAAGTTCAACAAGATATTTCAATAGACTAAAAATTTTCCAATCATCTAAATATACTTCTAAAAATTTATGAATGAACTCTTTGAAAGCTGCAACAACTACTTTAGAAAATATTGTTGGTGTATTCTTCAGCCCAAACAACATAACTGTGTACTGGTAACAACCCCATTCTGTTGCAAATGTCATCTTATATCATTCTTCTTGTGAAATATTGATCTCGTGGTATCCTAATAATCCATCCATAAAAGAGTAAGCCTCTTGACCCCCTATATTCGCTAAGACTTCATCTATGAAAGGCGTAGGAAAAGCGTTGTGTAAACATGCATCGTTCAACTTTCTCAGATCTACTCATATATGATTCCTCCTGTTTTCTTGTCTTGAACCACCATTGGGATAATCCACTCTGATTCTTCCATAGTTTCCATAATTCCATCCTCTAACATTCTGACTATCTCTAATTTTTCCTTCTTCTTTTATTTTGGGTTCATTCGATATGGTCTCTGTCGCATGGGTTTGGCATTTGGCTTCAGAGAAATATTCATTTCTCCTAATTCTTCAGTGATTCCTTTCATCTTTGAGAACATTGTTGGAAACAAATCTTGGTACTTGCGTAGCAAGTTGGCAATCTTCTCAACTGTCTCATATCCTATGTGTGCAAACTTAGGCTTATCTTCTGTACCAATGTTCACTTTGCACGTTCTTAGGGCCTTTGCATATATAGATGACTCGAGCTCTAGTCCTTATACTACATGTTCCCCTTCAGTATCTGATATCTACAAATTCCTTGTGTCTTCCTCATCTTGGGCTTCTTCTGTGACATTATAGCAGTGCAAGTCCTCTTCAACTGTCGCAATGACTCTAGGTGCATGATACAAAGGTGTTGATCCCAACAAGTCCTCTAATGCAAAAATATTATTCTTGATTACCCGCAAGGATGAGTCAATCAATGGATTATTATTTTTAAAATTGAATTTTACCTTGAATTTCTTGGTCAACTCTTCCTAATCTCACATCCCTCTCCACACTTCTATTTCAATGTACCAATTCTTGGTAATTGTGTCTAGAGTATGCACAAATAAGTGAGTCTATTCTTGTTTTCATACCAATTTCCAATATACAATACACTTTGTAACATGAACTGATAGACAAATTAATCCACTATACTTTGGCATGATACTTTCCTTCTCTATCCCGAACATGAATTGCAATAACCTCTTGCATTGTGGCCAATATCTTATGCCATCGTTGTTCGTATCCCACCATCTCACTAAAGTCGCTTTCAGTGCGAAATTTAAGGCTAAGAGTCTCTACTGATCCAGAATATGCATTTCAAACTCATTGATAAAATATTCTATATGTTAGTCTATTATACCTTGGAGGTTCGACTATTTCAGTCTCAATCCATATTAATGCACATGGGTAATTCAAGCACACTTCCTTGTCGATAATTCATGTAGTATTTGTTTCCAATTCTCCAAAGCATCTTATGATTCTGACACACATGAGATAATACTCCTCCAACTTAGAACACCTTTATTTGTAGGATTCATGTAATCGTCCATCCACGCAGTCATATTATACATATTATCAAGTTTTTTTTCTCTTTGTTGGTTCTACATACCTTCGTCCTTCAGTCGGGTCTAATGGGGTGGTAACCTTTAGGTATTCTACTTTGAATACCATATGTATTTTATTTAGGTCAATGATAGTTTTATTATCAAATTCAAAATCAAGTCTTAAGAGTTCTATGTATGGTGTATTGCCATCTACTATGTTAATGACTTTGAAGTCTACTAGATTGTGCACTCCATTGAAATTGACATTAACTCATGTTAACCTTTCGATTGGAATGATCTTATGTTGGATCACTATTCTCAAATGTATTGGTGACCAAATCAAATTCAGTTGTCCCATAATCTCCAAAGTATGTCTTGGTTTAACTTTTACATCGGACCCTAGATCCAAAATTATACTGTCCATTTTGTAAGCTCTTATCTATTCACTGATCCTAAACTTCTCTATGGGTAATAGGTTTCTCTTTTTCTTGGGTACATTGGCCAATCATTCCACATAAACTATTCAAATTAGATTCATCTTTCATTAATTCTAAACAACGTCTTAAGAATTATTTCAAAGTACTTACCTTTTCAACTTTCCTTTCTTAAGGGTCATAGACTAAAGGCATATCAAACATCAATGGTTTATCATACAAGGATGGTGCATTCAAAGTTGATGCTATCCATTCTACTTCCATCAATTATTTTCTTGCTTGCTAGTAGGTTTGTTTCTCTTTCCTTGGATCAAACAATTGTAATGGATTTTCTTCTTTCCTTAGCCACCGACGAATACAATTCCTTTGATTTGTTGCTTCCGCTATGGTTCTTTTTCCTTCACACGTAAATGATTATGTCTTAGGTTACTCATTAGGCACCTTCACTGCTATCATCTGTATGTGTTGGTTCTCGTTCCGATTCTGGTTCCCTTTTTCCTGCCATTTTTGTTCGACAACACAGGTATTCCAACAGAGGATGAACACCTTCAATAACCACTCACATAACCAGATAAAATATCAACACACTGATGTTTTGACATGGTAAAACCCCTACAGGGAAACATCCATGGCCCCAATCAATGCGACCACTTAGAGAAGTTTATTAATGCAAAATAAAAAGATTACAGAGAGATTTTACAGGAGATTTTCTCACAATCGACAATCGACAAATGACCCTCCATGCTCTTTAAATAGAGATCATGGACCAATCGAGTGTTCAGCCACAGATCAATGGTCATTAAGATCGAGGAGAATATGAACTGTCAAATCACTCTATGTTGGGAACATATCGTGACTGTCAGATTTCCTAACTACAAATGCATACTAAAGAAACACACTTTTACCTAACGACACATTAGACCAAGTAGATCTTAACTAACTCCTAAGTGTCTAAATATCCTAACATCCCCCCTTAAGAACAACTTGGGATAGGATTGAAGGATTTACAATAGTGACAGAATAGGAGAAGGAAGGAGGCATTAGAGCCTATCCCCCCTTAATGACAACTTCCTGAACTCCTAACATAGATCAAATTTTGGAAAACTTCGCTTTTGTAAGAGACTTTGTGAAACTGTCTGCAACTTGATCTTTTGTAGGGAAAAAGAGCACTTTAATAACTTTATCATGAATGAGCTTTCTGATGAAGTGCATGTGTAGCTCGATGTGATTAATGCACTGATGTTCAACTGGGTATTTGGCGAGCTTGATGGCACTCTGATTGTCGCACCAAAGGCTAGTTGGATGTTGCTGCTGAAAACTAAACTTGAAAGGATATGTCGAATCCACATGGCTTCATGACTTTCATTTACTGCTACTCGATACTCTTCTTCTGCTGAAGAAAGTGCAATAGCCTATTTTTTCTTACAAGCCCAAGTGCAATAGCATGTTGTTTCTGATACCATGTTCGAAAACATAGGTATTCCAACAAAGGATGAACACCTTCAATAACCACTCACATAACCAGATCAAATATCAACACAATGATGTTTTCACGTGGTAAAACCTCTACGAGGAAACATCCACGGCCCCAACCAACACGACCACTTGGAGCAGTTTATTAATGCAAAAGAAAAAAATTACAGAGATATTTTACAAGAGATTTTCTCACAATCGATCATCATCAAATGACCCTCCATGCTCTTTAAATATAGATCATGGACCAATCGGGTGTTAAGCCATGGATCAATGGTCATTAAGATTGAGGAGAATATGAACCGTCAGATCACTCTATCTCGGAAACATATCGTGACTATTAGATTTCCTAAATACAAATGTATACTAATGCATACTAAATAAACACACTAATAAACACACTTTTGCCTAATGACACATTAGATCAAGTAGATCTTAACTAACACCTAAGTTTCTAAATATCCTAACAATTTTTCTATAAGTTGAGGAAAATCCTCCATCGCATGGTCAAATGCTCTGTAGTACGTGCATGTCATGCAAGGATTCAGGAAATATATCGCTAAATGTCTCAGTTTATTGCAATGATAAAAAAGTATTGGTCCTCTTCCTCCTCTACCAAATCCTCCTCGTCATCATCCTATGTCGAATCCTCCTCATCCACGCTGATTAAAGCCTCTTGGAGTATTATACAATGCAACTCCTCCTTTTTTTGTTGTATTTTCTTATTGGAATTTGTAAGAATTTGTAGTGCGCTCTATTATTAAGTATAATGCACTACAATCTTTCTCATCATGTCAGGAACAAACTAGAAAAAATTATAGAACTAATTATTGGGCGTACTCTTGTACTTCTGTAATAATGGACAAGCAGTCGGATGATATCCCCATGTCTTTCATATTTCACAATACCCCACTCCTCTTTCCAATAGGTTCAATACCCTTATAGCCATATACTGTGAAAATGTTGGGCATTTGTCTTTGCAATGGCCTTTTTTCGTACATGTAATACACCAAACTTGTTCACACTTTTCCTTTCCTTTAATTAGTTCCGGCAATTGAATCGTTAGTGCAATGAACTGTGACTAAACATGTGCCATCCCTTCACCATATCCTACATGATATGCTTCTAACTTCATCACAATTTCTAATGATTTTGGTTGTGACATGACCTTCTGTTGTGTCAAAGGATAATGAATGTGCGACAATAGACTTGCAATAAACCATTCTCTATGTTGTTCATCAAGAATATGGAATGTTAATCTACCAAACACATTGAACCTATGATTGTAATCCCAAATTGTCTCAGTATGTATTTTCTTAATTTCCTTCAGCTTTGTGATGCACTGTGACTCATATTTCATC
This sequence comes from Picea mariana, assembly GCA_032191745.1. Taxonomy (NCBI): domain Eukaryota; kingdom Viridiplantae; phylum Streptophyta; class Pinopsida; order Pinales; family Pinaceae; genus Picea; species Picea mariana. Next base: position 56,986 of record JASDQU010501086.1, on the reverse strand, counting down.
TTTCAAAATTCATTTAATAAAGATTTTCCAATTTCTTCCAATATCCTTGATTCTCCTGTCAGTGTATTAGTCTGATACTTCATGTACCATAACAATGCATGACCTATGAATTTCGTAGCTAACTGTACAATATGTTTTGCATCATATTGGACATTCTTCACATTCCATATCATTTCACATATAAATAGATGTTTTTATGGGTCTTCCAACCTTGGTCCCTAGAATTCAGGCATTCTTAATGTATTATCTATTCCTACCATTGTATTTTGCATAGTACTTACCTTTGGTGATGTTGACTAACTCTAGTTCATTGTGATACTTCCACTATTCTAACTATTGTTCTGACTTCCTCCACTAACTACAATTTCTCTTGATAAAGTTCTGGTTTCTGCTTCAGATATTGGTGATGCACATAGGGTCGTGGGTTTGACATAGATTATGTTCTGAGATGGACTTCCTTCTTCTGATGGAATTCATTGAGGATCATTTTATTTCTCTTTCCTTTCTCTGTACATTTTGATCTGAAGTACTATACATGTGTCTCTTTTCTCAAACAGAATATGTTTGTCTTCTTTCTCAGCCACAATCTCCTTCTTACTATACCTAAACCTTTTCCCATAGCGCAATACTCCATTATCTTTGTCTGACTCATTTTATTTCTCTCTAATCATCCTTAGTCCATCCATTCCTTATTTACCCTTTTCATCTCTTTCGACTCTCATACCATCCTATGGCCATCCCCTAGTCCCCCTATGTGCGCGAAGGTGCCTAGAAATAAAATTCCATCTTCATAACATTCTTGTCGCACAACAACATCTTTATCTAGGTAGATAGTTATTTCAAAAATATTCTGTGTGGACCCCTGAAGAATTCCCTCTTTATGACACTATACTATTGGGTATAATCTACTGCAAACTCTGTAATGTAACCTCCTAGTATACTATTCAACCAAAAATCAATTGTGCGAGAAACTTTATTACTTACTGTATTCAAATGTCTGATCAATTCAAGAGTCTAGTTTTTCCAGTTTCTTGGAGCCTCAGCTCGAAATATTCCAACATTCTCCACTAGCCTTTTTAACCATTCAGTCAAAATTATCAGAAACTCACCAAAGAATATTTCATGAAGATCTATAAACAAATACCTTTGCAACCATTATTTTTTGTTGATCCTTGGGTTCCTATTTTGTTCTTTGGTAAATTCCCCTTCCTTCCTCCTTAACCATTATGTGATATCTTCCTTATTTAGCCTCCAAAACACTTCCCTAAGTTACAAATCTCAGTCCTGGAAACAAAACCATTTTTTGGTGCGTAGTGGAATACCCGGGGTTAATCATTAATAAACCAACAAAACCCTTCGACACCATGCCTTTCAGCATCACCTTCAAGCAAGTGAAATCTCACCCCAGGAATCTAGAGGGGTTGTAGGAACAAAGATTTTGCAGTGGGGGGAAGGGAGGCACTCAACATAACCATACTATGCATTATCCATTCATCTACTATGTGCGCAGTTTCTGTTACTTAACCTTTAATTATCATTAAACATGCCCTGTGTGCAAAATTACTCCATTTAACATTTATTCATTCATCATTAACTTAAGTTCATAGGATCATAACAACATACATCAGTGACATATTCAAAATACTAAGCGTTCATCATCATTGCGCAACAACAACAAACCTCATATGCATTAGAAACAAAAAACATAAAAACAACACATGAAGTCACAAGGTTTTAACGTGGCACACCCCAAACCGAGATACTTCCACAATGAATGGCTTCTGATTTTATTGATTGCAATATCCTTACATATGCACACTGCACTTACAACAATATGTATTAGTTAACATTACCCAAACCTTCCCCGGTCATTCTTTTGCAGTGCAAGCCTAACTCTTGAAAACCTCAGTCATCACTCAAAACACCCAAACACTTAGCCAATTCTTCACTCTTTCATACTTTTTCTTTTTCTACCCAAAAACCCATCACAATTTATATTTTTACAATAGGGCCAATCCTATTACAATGTGGAAAAAATGTCCCCAAAATTTTAACTACTTTCCTGCTTTTGTGCTGACTCCTGAACATGCTCCAATGACTTTGTGCTCTCGTTGCTCCTTAGACAAAATTTTGCGCTATCTGTTCCTGCATGATTCCCAAGACTTATCCAAAATATCCTAATCCAACAGGAATTCCTAGGTCTTATCCAAAATAGTCTTCTCCAACGGGATGCCAGATCTCATATCCATATCAGTTCATAGAAGATCTATCATCTCTACAGGAGAAGTTAACAGATCCATAACCAACAGGAAGAAATCGAAGGACAAATTTCAAGGTAACAGTCGTACTAAGGAAAAACTATGGTTTTGGAGTTTTATGGAGTTGTACGTAGGTTGCAGAAGAGACCAGTGCATACATACATGGGCATCTTTGCAGAAAATGACATACATGTGGGTTTTAGTAAGGAAAGGTGCATACATATGTGAGTTCCAGTGGTGAAAAGCATGTACATGTCCATACAGGTCAGTACATGGGCATTTTTCAGTAGCAGGTTATTTCCAGGGAATTTTATCAGGTCTTAGGGATGGAAACAACACCATTGAGAGTTGAAGATAAATTGGATAAAGCATACAACTTCCTATCTTCGAAAACAAGAGTGAAGTTGTTGTTAAAGGACTATGAAATTTGGGAGTTAGCATAAATAGTAGTTTCTCCACCAATAGATCTTGCAGACTTGGAAGCTCACCAGAAGAACGATATTAAACCCAAGAGGGTACTCTTGGATTCAATGAAGGATCATTTAATTCATCACTTATCTGAGAAGAAGACTTCCAAAGAGATGTTTGATTCCTTGGTAGGTTTATTCCAAAGCACTAACATGAATAGGAAGATGGTCTTAAGGAATAAACTTATATCAATGCTAATGTTTATATCTGATAATGTTACCCTCTATCTCATGAGGATTACAGAAGTGCGTGATTAGCTTGCAACCATAGGGGAGAAAATAGAGGATGCAAAGCTTGTGAATGTGGCATTGAATGGTTTTCCAAAGTCTTGGGAACTATTTTTCAAGGGAGTTTGCGTTCAGGAAAATCTCCCAAATTGGAAGAGGTTTTGGGATGATTGCATCTAGGAAGAGACTTGGG
>JASDQU010501086.1:6071-24732 GCA_032191745.1 Picea mariana | reverse complement strand
CACTCGATGCAGGAGTCTCCTGGCCTAAGCAGAGAAACAATTGAAACTCATTCTCTCAGGTTTCTAACCTGATATGCAATCACATAAGCAGCATATAAAAGGTAAGCATAGAAAGAAGCAAACATGCACAAGAACAGGATTAACAACACACAGAGATCAAACACGTCCATGGAACCGAGTCAAAGCTCTTCCTATTAACTCAAGAACTGTACATGGAGGTTCTTTACAGACTCTTTGCTCTGCTCTCCTCTTCTCTCAAATGCGAATAATGAATACTGAATAATGAATCTACAATGATACAAGGGAGGGTGTCTATACTCTGTTTTCCCTCTCGAACGATGACTGTCTAATCTACAGCTAATTTCTATCTACCAGCTTTAATTGTATTAACTGCCTTCCTATCTGTAACATAATACAATGCGCCTGACTTTTAATGCCTTTAGTAAACGGTGGCGCAACGAATACCAAGGTGAAATTCAAAATCAAAAGAAAAAAGGTTTGCTGGCTTGTCCAGCTGTACAATTCTTTTCCTCCTCGCGCCAGTTCATATGATGAATTCTGAATGTTGCGGATGCTCCTGCATCAATCTTTCCCGGTAAGGAAAAGATTCTGGATAAATTGGGAACCTGCTTTTCTTGGAAATCTTCATAATGAAATAACTCTAAGAATCTAGTGCTAGATTAGAGAATATGATAGGTTACATACTCAATCTATGTGTTATAAGTAAGCTCTAATGTCCATAGATTACGAAAACTACCACAAGATTTGTTGCTAATTTTGATTCCAAGTTTTCACTGCCGATTTCTCCGCCGGGAAAATCTCATACATCTAAGGTTTCATCACATGCAAGCTGCCATTCATGCTAATCCCGGTCTTCCATTTTCATTTGTAGAATTGAATGATTATATTAAGCAATTAAAATTCAACCCGGAGTGAAATGTCTTGTGAAAATTCAAATTCTTAGTGGTTTGTGAAAACGAAATAAAAATAGCGAGAAAATAAAATAAAAATAGTGTAAAACCTCATAAATATAACCCTATAACGCATATGACATTTACTCTATAACTCTTATAATCCATATGATAAAATTCATAACCATTAACCCTTTTAACCACTAACATAATTATTAACCCTTCTAATCCCTAAGTTTTAATATAACCTCTAACCCCTACAACTCTTAACATATCCCTATAATACATCAAACCTAATCCTTATAACACATGTAACCCTTAAATCCTATCATTTATATCACCCTTAACAACTATCACTTATATATCCTAACCCCTATAACCCTAAGTCATATAAATACTTTCACTCTAACCCATAACCCCTTTAAACCTTAACATATCTAACCTCTAACCACTATGAATCCTAACCTCTATAGTTCACAACTCGTATAAGGACTAATATAACACAAACACTTATAACCTTTATTGAATAACAATTGTGATTGTTAACCCCATACCTAACTTAACCTAACGCTAACCTCTAATTCTAACCCTTAACCTCTAACCCTAAACCTTATAAAATGTATCACCCATAACCCCTAACTCTTACCACTACTAATTTAGAAACAAATTTATAACACTCATATGCATAATCCCTAATGTTATAACTGCCTAATCATCATGACCCCTTATAAATCTTGGACCTAACCTATAAAACTTCTAACTCCTATAACCCCTATTATCATTAATCTCTATATCCTTTAATCCACATCAACTATAAATCCTAATTGTTATAACCCTACTTTAATTGTGAACCCTAAAATGATCATAATCTTTATAACTCTTGACACATCAAACCATTATAACCACTTGTGTCTATAACTACTAGGTCCTAATCCTTGTAAAATATATCATGTTATAGCCCTTAAACACATAATCTCAATAATCCTAACACAACATATTTAACTATTAACCTCTATCATAATATTCATCTCACCTATCTAACCACTAGCCCTTATAAAATTTAATTCATATAACCCATAACCCTTATAACCCCTCACCCTTATCAAAATTAACCCCTATTGATAACCCCTGTAATACATGTCAGCATTATCCCATAACTCTTATAACCTATGTCACCGCTAACCCTTAACTCATAACCCCAATATCCACTAACCCTTAAATCATCTTACCACTCAATCATATAACACCTAACTCTTATAAGCCTTAATATAACATGTAACACCTTGAACCAATAAAAACACTAACCTTTGTAACACCTATGTCCTTATATGAAACCTAATCTCTAACACCTAACCAAGAACTCCTAATATGTATTAGAGCTAACCCCTAACCCTTATAACATATTTCATTCTTAACACATAATACCAACAACCCATAATAGTTATAAACTTTAATGTATACAAGCTTTATAACAATTAACACTTACAAACCTAAACCATAACCCCTCAAAGCACAAACCATTATAACCCCTCACTGTTATCTCCCCTAATCCCTAACCCTTATACCCCTTAATACTTAAATAGAATAAACCCTAACATTTAACCTCTATAACTCCTAAAAACTTATAATGGGTATCACACATAACCCCTAACTCTTATAATCCCTAAATTTCAAACCCTTGTAATCTCTAATTACACATCCCTATATACCTTAAACATTTTAATCCCCTAACATTTTTAACCTCTTATAACTCGAAATGCCTAACCTATCTAGCCCATAACTATGAACTTGTAACCTTTATAATCCTAAACACTTAAAACATGTTTTCTCTAACCCAGAAAATCCCTAACCCTTATAAACCATAACCCCTATACCACTAATATATCATGTAACACCTATCCCTTAAGCCCCTAACCTTTGTAACCAATAAGTCCTCATACAAAACCTAAACTATAACACATGTAACATGTAACCATTATAAACAATAAAACAACCCTGACCTTATAACCTATAACTCCTAAACCATATAATATTTAACCATGATATAACCCCTAACCCATGCAAACACTTACCCCTAACACCTTTAATCCATATAACCCCTAACCCTTATCAGTGCTAACCCATATAACCCTTAACACTTATAAAACTTAATCCATGATTCATATTACATATAACCTCAATAATTGTTACCCCCTAACTCTTGACACTTAACCCCTATATATTATATATCATGTATTACCCTTAACCCCTATACATCTTAACCAATAACACTAAAAATGCTTAACCTCCATAATCCTTAATCTATATAACCCATAGATCCTATTTTATAAATATAAAAATTAATCCCTACATTATGATATAAACCCTAACCCCTAACACAACTCCTATAACACCTACAATTAACACCGGTAACCCATAACACCTAAACATTATAATTCCTACAACAATTAATTTCTAGAACTCATGAATTACAATTTTATATCCCTTATAACACTTAAATATTACAATTTTATATCCACTAACTATATATATTCATTATAATGCATGATCCACAAAAACACACACACACACACACACACACACATATATATATATATATATATTCATTTTAATCCATGATCCATATAATAATTAAGCCCTAGAATACCTAGCCCCTCATCCCTAACCCCTGTAAAACCTCATAACTATATCCCTTTTAAAATTTAATCTATAACTTTAGTAACCCATACGATAAAATTCATAACCAACCCTTTTAACCACTAACAAAATTGTTAACACTATATCCCTTATAAAATTTAATCTATAACTCTAGTAACTCATACAATAAAATTCATAACCAACCCTTTTAACCACTAACAAAATTGTCATCCCATCTAATAATTAAGTCTTAATATAACCTATAACCCCTACAACTCTTAACATATCCCCTATAACTCATCAAAACTAACCTTTATAACACATGTCACCCTTAACTCCCATCACATATATCACCCTTAACAACTATCACATATATCTCCTAACCTCTATAACACTTTCACCCTAACCCATAACCCCTTTAAACCTTAACATTTTTAACCCTTAAAGACTATGAATCCTAACCCTTATAGTTCACAACTCCTATAATGACTAATATAACCCAAACACTTATAACCTTTAATGAATAACAACTATAATTGGTAACCCCATACATAAATCATAACCATTATATTTGTTATCCTATTACGCATAATATCTTACACATAACCCATTAAAACCCTATGATCTAATGTTTTAACACCAAACATATAACCTTTATAAACCCCAATTCATATAACCACGGATGCATATAACCCTTAGCACTTAATCCCTTACTCATCCAAGTGGATATTGGTGGCCACCCACCTATTCCAACTCTCTCCTTTTGACAGTTTTAGTTCAACATGTTCTTTTGTAATTATGTGTAATCATGGTTTCTACACTTTTGGGGTTGTCTAAATCCCTACACAGCTTCCAAGTGGAGATTGGTGGCCACCCACCTAATCCAATTGGATTATTTTGGAAGTTTTCATGTCAGTACATCTTTGTGTACTTCCAAGGCCATTTTGGGGTCCTAAACAATGTTTTTTTGGCTTGTCATAGTCAAACTGTAGAAGAAGTCAGAGTTTGATGGCATAAAGTGTAGTTCTAAAAAATACCTTTATAATGGGATACAACACGCCTCAAACATAGTTCATATGAAAAATTTACGACCCTGGGATGTTGAGGTACAAAGTAGCCCATCGAGGCCCACATAACTTTTGGCGTTTCATCTCCTAGGGTTAGGTTTTTGTATGTCTAGGGTTTTGGCATTCATGAGTAATGTTAAAAAGGCCTCTCGAGCCTCCTTGTAATCATTATTATCAAGCAAATGTGTATAGAAGCCACATCTCTTTTCAGAGATAAATACCACCATTCGAGCAAGTTGTTTTCAGTTCTGCAGTTTTACAGTTTCAACCTATTTTATTTATTCAATAGAAGTCCTTGTTCACTGGATATTTTTTATTGTTTCTGTATCTCTTTGTTATTTTATTTAGTCTTTTATTCATTTCATTCTACTCATAAATCTGGATCAATGGTATAATAGTGGTTTTCTCTTCATTTATTTTTCTTTGTGCATGTCCCTGACAAGATATGGGTATAAGAAGTTGGGACTCGAACCAATCGATCCTTTGCAATATTGGTCATGCCAAGCTAGACAACAACCCATGGGGGATGAAAAGAAAGATGATGGAGCAGGAGATCATTTTAAAATGTTGCTCGAGGAATCCCTTGCATGACAAAGGAACAAAATGATGGACAACTTTGCACATATCCTTCTGCGACTTCCCACATGATATGCATCTTCATCAAGTGGCCATGCAAACCCCTTCAAGGTACAAGTAAATTTTGATATTCCATTTTTTGAAGGACTGATAGATGCGAATGTTGTAGATAAATGGTTGAATCTACTTGAAGGGTATTTTTCAGTCCACAATTTTTCTGATAGCAAAAAGATTACCTTTTCACTCCTCAAGGTCGTCCCCCATGTTAATTATTGGTGGGATACTTACTCTAAGAAAAGGGCCATAGAGGAATCTGCAATATTTGCAGTCATCCCCACATGGGATTCTTTCAAGGATGGAATTAAATAAAAGTACTACCCTGTTGGAAGCTACGAGGACCAATACATAAGATGGACCACCCTTTGTTAGGAAAGGGACTAGGCAGTACCAGATTTCACCAATATTTTTCATACCCTATGCACCAAATTGGGTATGACATAATATGAATGACATCTGGTGCTCAAATACCATGGTTTTCTGCATATATACATTCAAACATAAATGGAGTTTATGGAGATCGCATCATTGGGTATGAATTACATATATGTTGTCAAGATTGAGAAAAAAATTAAGTAGAAGAGGCAAGAGTTTGGATATGCAAACTTCTCATGGATGATGTAGGGAAAAGGCATCCCCAACCCACAAAGCAAGGGACAGAACAAATATGGCCACTCTCAGGACAACCATTCCAAGCTGCAACATAATAAAGGTAATGATAATTCCATAATAGAAGGGGATAAAGAGGGGTCCAAGGGGTTACCCATTTATATTAATTCATCCATTTCATTATTAATGTTTTTCCACCTTTGAAATATCAAGAGAGATATCAAAGTGATGTAAGAGCGGTAGGTGGGAAAGGTCAAATCAGCCAGTTTATGAAAACATGGGCTAAGTGCAACCAATGTTTTGGAAATGTATGAGTCAATCTTGCATGAGAATGAAAAAAAAATTGAGTTCTTTCTTGGGGTATTTTTTCATGGTGAGAAAGAGGAGGGATGAGTGTTGGAAAAAGAGCACCAGACATGCTATGCTTAAGGAAAACTATTTTTGGGATGGGTTGTATGTTGAAAATGAGGTTGTAGGCTTGTTATGAAGGATGTGTTCCTGTGAGTGACATTTCCTATTGAGGAAATGGACCAATATCCTTGGGAAGGTTGTGTGAACACTCTTGGAACAATGAAGAATTCCTAGAGTCCGCAGCTGGAATATTTCCTAGATAATCAAATTCACTGGAGCCCTGGAGGGAAGTTGGAAGGCCCAAGGGACTGTGTGGTAGAGAAGGGGGATCTCATTCCTTGGGTTGTGCAAGTTGAGGGGAAAGAGAGAGCTAGTGGATTGGAATTTGTTGTGGATTACAAGTTAGGTATTGGGTTGTTGAGAGTGGAAAGCCAAGAGGGCCATACCTCTTTGTGGACTCATAGCACCATCTTGGGGGTGGATTGTTATTGATATTTGAAACAACAATCCTATGTATAGGAGGATCGTCCCGTGTATGCAACCAATTGGTTCGTCTAATAAAAGATAAGTTTTCTATTGTGTTTATGTATAAATTGAATGTTGTTGCAATAGAAGAAAGTGGCGTGAATACCATAAAATCCATTGGCACAACACTGAAGAATGTCACTCCAAGCAGTCACTGGTGGTCAAGATGAAATATTCCAAGTCAGAGGAAGATTTTGACTCTGAATCAAATCCATAAGGGGGGAAGTGGATTATCGATGTCGAACCTATAACCATTGTCACCACCACCAACATCCAGCTAAGCGAACTAGGAGAACCAGAGGAAGGGGAATGCCTCTTTCACTCACAGATTTGGGTAAAGGGGGATTTTCTTCATTTCATTGTCGATAGCGACAGTCAGAAGATATTGATATCAACAGAGGTCGTCAAGCGGTTGGAACTTCCGATGACACCGCATTCACTTCCTTACACGATCGATTGGATTTTCCAAAGAAGAGGTCTTCGTGTCAGCCAATAGTGTCGTCTTCCTTAAAACATCAAGCCCTTCAAAGATGAGGTATTGTGTGATATTTCTCCCCTTGAAGTTTATGATGTTCTTTTAGGAAAACCATATTTATGGAAATAACATGCTTTGTATGAGTATATACCCCATAGTATTATTATTACTTTGGGTAGACAATTGTACAGGATACCAGAGGTAGAGTCGCCTACCTCTATTTCTTTAATCTCTGCTAAGAAATGCAGTAAGGTCATTTCATAGACTAGGAAGTTTGTCTTCTTTGTGATCTGTTCTCACAATAATCAGAAGGTCACCACCACATCTGTGACCTATACACAAATCCTCTCTTTCCATCAAAATCAAGTAGACAAAATCATGGAAGAGTGTAGAGACATATTCTCCTCAACCACTGGGGTAACGACTCACTACCAAGTCAAGCCTCCAATTGATCTAACTCCTGGTGCACCTCTTCCTAATGGACCAGTTCATCATTACATGCTGATGAAAATGAAGAAATCAAGTGTCATATCCAAGATATTCTTCAAAAAGGGAACATCAAACCCAACTCCTCCCCTTAAGGAAGCCCGATTGTACTGGTGCAAAATAAATACAGACCTAGTAGCTCTGCATTGATTATAGATCATTAAAAAAAATCACAGTCAGGAATTGGTACCCAATCCCCCGAATTGATGGAACTCTTGACCAAATCATGGGAGCCAAGTTCTTCAACAAGATTGACCTAAAGTATGGCTACCACCAGGTTCCCATCGAATCGACTAATGTATGAAAGATAAATTTCAAATCTAAAGAAGGTCTCTTCAAATGGTTGGTCATGCCCTTTGGCCTGACAAATGAACCAACAACTTTCATGAGGTTGATGGATGATGTATTGAGACCCTTCACCAACTCTTTTGTGTTGGTATATCTGAATGACATCCTCATATTCAATAGAAATTGGGAGGAGCACATGCAACATATTCAACAGGTTTTGAGCACTCTGTGACAACACAAGTTATATGCCAACTTGGAAAAATGATCCTTTGACATGAACAGGGTCCAATAATTTGGCTACATTGTTGATGAAGATGAGGTACATGTGGATCCAACTAATATCCAAGTGATCATGATTTCCCAACCCCGAACACACTAACCAAGCTTTGAAGCTTATTAGGACTTGGAAACTTCTACCGATGGTTCATGTTGGGATTCTCCCATATTGCATGGGCCCTTATCCAACTGACCAAGGGTGGTGGGAAGGAAAATTTCACATGGGGGAAGGCACAAGAACAAGAATTTTATGATATGAAACATCGCTTGTGCTCACCTCCAGTACTCACCTTACTCGATCTGCAACAATCATTCGATATTGAGACTGATGCATCCAACTATCTTGTAGGCACAATTCTCACTAATCATGATTATACGGTAGCATAACATAGTGGGTCATATGGTAGCATATCATAGTGAGACACTCTCAAAAACTGTCCAAAAATACCCCACTTATGACAAGGAAATGTATTCCATTGTACAAGGCTTCCATCAATGAAAACATTACATTCTGGGAAAGGAGAAAATCATCCACACTTATCACAATCCTCTATAGTTCATACAGACATAGGGGGAGTTACAGAACGAGAGAACAAATCATGTCATTGACTACCTCAATCAACCTTCTATTGTTGCACTCACCAGCATGCTTCATTCTTGTGGGCATGAGGAATCTAAGTAGCCCAAACTTTATCAACAAGATCTTGACTTCGCCACCACCTATAAGCTCTTGGGCACATGCGTGAATGCCATCGATTTTCACATTCAAGATGGACTGTTATGTCGTCTATGCCACCTATTTGTTCGTGCAAGTGAGAATGAAAAGATGATTTGGGAAGCTCACTACAGTCGGATGGAAGGACATTTTGGCATGGAGAAAATTGTGGTCATTCTACAAAAACATTTTATTGTCCAAAACTTCGACAGGACGTCAACAAGTATATCATATCTTGCACTACCTATGCCATTTCCAAGACATTCATTAATAAGAAAGGCTTATAGAACCCTCTTCCTACTCATGAGAGGCCTTGGGAATATGTCTCGATGGATTACATGTCTGGCCTTTCATTCACCAAGTAAGGCAATGATTGTGTATTTGTGGTGGTTGATCAGTTTTCAAAGATCACCATTCTCACAACCTACAAGAAGAGCATCACAATGACAAATATTTCCAAGATCTTCCTCGAATGAGTATGGGTCCATTTTGGGATACCATAGACAATCATAATTGATCAGGGAAACAGGTTCCTCAACACTTTTTGCTTGAGTCTCTAGTAACTGTTGGACAACAAGCTCACTAAATCCATTGCCTTTCACCCTCAAAACCGATGGTTAGACAAAGGTCATCAATCAGATGATTGTGCACATCTTGCACATGTATAACTGTAATCATCTATGTACATGGGATGCGAGCCTTTCTGATGCATACCACCTACCTTGGCAGGGTCCATTGACCTCCCGGTCACTAGATCATTCTAAATCTCTGAGCTGGGTCAACTCTTTCGGGTCCCTGCTAGAATCCCTACTAACCAAAACCATAGGTCCAAATGCAAAAATCATCCCGCACGTACAAGCATCAAACATGAGCTTCACCTCCACATGACCATGGGCCATGACTGCACGCATATACAAAAGGCACATCGCAATTTTGCGTGTCGGGACTTTGCGAGTGAGCCAACCCTAACTCCCCGACTCTGAAAACTCCGAAAAGAGCTTAATGGGTGTTAGATCCTTTCCTTATCTCTGCTTGTGTGACCATTCACCATGACTTGGGGCTCATCCTTTGAGTGCGTCGGGATTTCATGTATCAGGGATTTACGACAAAACTTATCTCCCTTCGCTTGATACCCGAAAGACCAATATTCCTTTCCCATGGATCAACGACTCCAATTCTCCTATGATATGACGATCCAGATCGCATTGACGTTTCTTCCTATGAGAGTTTCCACTATCCGTTCAGATTCTCCCAATGCTCAAATATCTGATGTGTGTGGATCTTCGCCACCTGTCATGCTAGATCCAATGACTGGAATGATTTTGCGATTTCGTGTTTCGTGAGTTCTTACAAATCTGCCCCTTGAATTTTCCACTCTGGGAGTCAGCGAAATGTTGATCACTTTCCACCTATCCTCCTGATGATGGACGATCATGATGATCTTAGGACTTTGCATTTCATGATATCCACTTCTCAACTTATTCCTTCTTCCAGATATTCCTAGCTACTGACACGTACACTCCTGGCTTCAACAGTCCTAATATGCTCCGACTCTCCAGGCTTCGGAAATATCAAGTTTCAAGTCGTTCTCCCTCATGGGATTACAACAACCAATGGTTGTGATTCCTCCTAGCGATCCGATGCTTGGTCTTCTCTCACAGTGAACTAACATCTCAAATCTATCCCACTAATTGTATGGTTGAGATTCTATTCTGGGTCTTCGGACTTCGGGAATCTCAAGCTTCAACTTCGATAACTTCTCTTTCGTCTATACGCAAAGTGCTAAAAATTTTGCACCTCTTTCTGATATGATGATTGTAGATCCTCTTCTATATGATCCAATGATCATGGCCATTCTTCCTCATGAACTTCTGATATCTCTCCACCTTGGAAGGTTTATTCACTTTCAAAGGTTCCAAACCTCTATTCTCCTAAAAAATCCATCTTTGGGATCTCGTCAACACTCGTGAAAAGTGTTGTCTCTTCTTAGCTTCTATCCTTGAATGAATTTCAATATCCCACACACACCTTGTATTCTCGAGATTTCAAATAACTCAGTTCAAAGAATTTTCTTGAAAAGAAAATGCTTCTCGCCCACCTGGCGTTCTTCTGCACTGGTTCTTCAAAACTTGTTGGATTCTTGACGTTGTGCACACCTTGCACTTGGTTTGAGTTTCTCTGATTCTCTTTGAACTTCTATGAGTCAATCCAAGACTCAGTCGACACACTCCTTGTGTTCGATATGCACACCTTTCATACAAGTATCATAAGAGAAACGATTGAAACTTAACTAGCTTCATCACGAACTCATACAGTTAATATCTCGAACAATCATACATGAACTAACTATAATAAATCATACACACAGAATAAAATTCATTCAATCACACATGATATGAACACAGTCCAAGGATTTAAGACAATTTCTATCTGTTTTATTCATTCATGAAAAACAAAAATACATAGTGTTTCTGCTACTCTACTCTGTTATACTGATCTCTCTATTATGTCTATCTCTGTCTCTTTCAACATGATCTATTACAATGAAAAAATAACTTATCTAAGGATTGGCTCCATGATCTCTCTCGTCCTATCTGAAATCTATCATATCGAATTCAAAGTTGCTACCTACTTTTTACTATTACAATAACTACTAGTTATTGCTAGATAGAGTCAACACTCCATATATGCAATCTCTTACATCCCGTAAGACTTTACAAAGAAGTTACAATTTAAAATTGATGTTCATAAAATATCCCAACAATCGATTTAAATTATGAATTTAATGTTTGATTTGAAATTTTGGCATTGTTGATATGTTATTCGTTTGCCTCCATGCATGTGTTGTTGACTTTGAAGGTGATGCTCCTACATCATATTCCTCTGGTTGGAATTTTTCATGGACTCCTGTCCATGAGCTCCTGCACTGTCTTTCCATGCTTCAAAATATTAGGTTCTGTGACCCAACTTGCATCTTCCATTGGATGATCTTTCCACTTCAATAAGTATTCATGATATGTCTTTCTCCTGGTTTCCTTTCCATCCCTTTGTTCAATGATTTTATCCATATGAGGTTTTTCTGCTGTGGGCAATTTCTCTTTCCAATGAATTTATTTCTGATCATTTGATTCTCCTGCTTCATCTCTTCTGTAGGGGTACATGTCTGGAACATTGAATATTTGTGACATCCCAACATTGTCTGGCAACTCAATCTCATAAGCATTGGCTGAGAATCCTACATGGTCCTATCTTTTTCATCTTTAACTTTTTGTACATTCCCTTTGGAAACCTCTCTTTTCTCAAATGAGATAAAACTTCATCTTTGATTTCAAATTGAACTTATCTCCTCCTTTGATCAACTCTGTTCTTGTATTTTTGACTGCTATCCTATAGTTGTTCTCTGACTCTATCATGGAGTTTCTACATTTACTCCAACACTTCTAAACTCATCTTGATTCAAATATCTCAACTCTATAATCCCTCTTGGTTGTATACCATATACAATTTCAAATGGACCTTTTCCTGTGCTCCTATTCACTGAATTATTGAATGCAAATTCTGCCTGTGCCATAATCCGATCCCACTGTCGACCTTGATCAGTGAATAAACTTCTCAATAAGTTTCTAAGACTCATGTTTACTATTTCAGTCTATCCATATGTTTGAGGGTGATATGTTGAACTAAAGGATAAGTTCATCCCCAACCTCTTACATAGAGTCCTCCAAAAGTGTCTTACAAATTTGGTGTCCCTGTTTGAAACTATGCTTCTCGACAAACCATGTAGTCTTACTACTTCTTTGAAAAAAAAATTGGTGATGTGTGTGGCATCACTTGTCTTTTGGCATGGTAAGAAATGTGCCATTTTTGAGAATCTGTCTACCACAACAAATATGGAATCACTCCCTTTTTTATTTTTGGGCAATCCCAAAATAAAATCCATATTGATTGCATCCCATGACCTCTCTGGAATTGGCAATGGATAATACAAACTAGTTTTCTGCTGTCTTCCTTTTGCATACTGACAAATTCTGCATTTGTTCACAAACTTTCTCACTTCTTCTCTCATGCTCGACCAATAGTACGAATTTATCATCTATGAAAAATTCTTATCGTGGCCAAAATGTCCATCTAGACATCCACTGTGATTCTCTTTCAGTAGGTTGTCTCTCATTGAGAATTTTGGTATGCATAATTGGCTTCCTTTGAATAGTAATCTATTCCGGATCAAATATTCATTCCATGGGATTTTGTCTCCCAATAAAGGATTCTTTCATGGCTCATAAGCTTCTTTAAAATATGCATATTATTTATACATATCCTTGAGGTGTCCGAACCCCAAGGTCTCCACCTAGAATTCATGTACAATCAAAATCCTCCTTCTCAAAGCATCTGCGACTTTGTTAGCAGTTCCAACAATGTGTTTAATAACAAAAGTAAAATTTTGCATAAATTCTACCCATTTTCATGCTTCTGATTCAACTTTTCTTGCCTAGTTATAAACTGCAAAGCTTGGTTATCACTGTACAAGAAAAATTCTTTAGGAATTAGATAGTCCCTCCATTTTTTCAAAGTTTGAATCATTGCATAAAATTCCTTGTCATACGTGGAATATTTCTTCATGGCATCATTCGGTTTCTCACTAGAATAAGCAATTGTTCTATTTTCTTGACTTAATACTATTCCAATAGCTAATCCACTTGCGTCACATCTCACCTAAAATGTTTTTCCAAAATCTGGTAAGACCAGAATTGGTTGCTTTGTGATTTTCTCCTTCAACACTTCAAAACTTTTTTCAGCTTCCTTTTTCCAAATGAAGGACTTGTTTTTCTTCTTCGTAGTGTCCAGCATGGGTGCACATATGCCACTGAAATTTCTAATGAATTTTCTATAAAAACTCACTAACCCATGAAAACTTCTTACCTCAAATATGCTACTCGGCAATTACCATTTTATGATCATTCTCACTTTTTCTGGGTCCATATTCAATTCATTTTAAGAGATTACAAAACCCAAATATATGAGATTCTTCTTCATATAAGAACTCTTCTTCAGATTTATCAACAATTTCTCTTGATGCAATATTTCCATTACTGATGTCAGATGTCTTAAGTGTTTTTCCTTTATCTTGCTGAAGATTAGTATGTCATCCAGATATACTATGACAAATTTTCCTATGAATTTCTTCAACACTTCATTCATTAGTCTCATAAATGTGTTCGGTGCATTTCTCAACCGAAACGTCATGACCAACCATTCAAACAATCCTTCATTTGTCTTGAATGCTATTTTCCATTCATCTCCTTCTCTCATTGATATTTGATGATATCCGTTCTTCAAGTCTATCTTGGAAAAATATATTTCTCCACTCAAATAGTCCATCAAATCATCCATCCTCGGTAAAGGAAATCTGTACCTAATGGTTATCTTGTTGATGGCTCGAGAATCTGCACACATTATCCATCCTCCATCTTTCTTTGGACTTAGCACAGTTGGTACTGCACATGGGCTTAGGATTTCCCTGACTAACCCTTTATCCAACAACTCTTGGAATTTCTTTTTGACCTCCTCATTCTCTCTAGGTGTCAACCTATTATCTTCTTTGTTTGGTAAAATAGCTCCTGGAATAAGTTCAATATGATGACTTATGCTCCTAATGAGTGGCAATGAGTGCGGTAGCTCATCCATGACTATATCAACAAAATTTTCTAACAACTCCTGGATTTCTACAGGAAAATATTCCACATAAGTGTTTGTAAGGATAAATCTAGGCTTCCTCACTACAACAAACTACATTTATTTCTCCTTCTTAAATTCATTCACGAGCTCCTTCCCACTCATGAGAAGTATGATTGAACTAGCTTATGTCTTTGTCTCCTTGTCTTCTAAGGGTAACAACATATGTTTTCTACCATTATTTTCTAGGGTATAAGTATTCTTCCTTCCATCATGAATAACCTTTCGATCATACTGCCATGGCCTCCCTAATAAATATGACATACATCCATAGGAATCAAATCACATAATATTTCATCTTTGTAACCTCCTATTTTAAATTCAACTTGGCATTGTTGACTTACCATTACTTGATGTCCTTTCTGCAACCACGATACCTTGTATGGATTTGGATGTGCAGTTTTCTTTAGCTCTAGATTCTCCACCATCTCCGTGGATACTAGATTGTCAGTGTTCCCACTGTCTATGATCACCTTGCAAACTCTATCTTTCATCTTGCAAAAAGTTATGAACATACTTGTTCACTGAGCTGGTTCCTCTGGTTCCTTTTCTGGTTTAAGAAGGATCTTCCTCATCATGAGGTTTCTCCCTCCTTCTGTTGCTTCTACTTCCACATGCTTCTGTGCTTCAACAATGTGTTCTTCTCCACCTTCTCTTTTCCAGTCGGGACATTCCCAAGATTTATGTCCTTCTTTTCCACAGGTATAACATTTAACCACACCTCCTCTTGCTCTTCCTATCCCTCTACCTCTGGAAAAAGAACTCCTTCCTCCATATTGTCCTTCTTTAGAACTTCCACCTTTCTCATGGTGACTATGCTATTTGTGAGCTTCAGGCTTCGACTTCTAGAACTTCTCTCTACTAGTTCCCTTTCCTCTCCTTCATTGGCTTTGCTTCCTGGCCAATTTTTCTTCATCTTTCAAGGCTGCTTGATAAGCATCCTCGACTATTCTAACCGACATCATGATGATCTCTTATTGTATTTCATATCTCAACCCATTGATATGTCTGGTTGTCTTTTCATCCTCATTTTCTTTCTGTCCAGCCCTGATGTTTAGTTGGTAAAAATCTTCAGTGTACTCCTTCACTCATAAACCCCTCTATTTTAGGTTCTACAATCTCCTATAAATATTGATTTGGTAATCCTTCAGGATAAATTTGGATTTCAACTTAGCTACCATTCTATCCTAGTTTTTAATTTTCTTCTTACCATTGCTCCTGCGTTCGGCTTGCAGTTCATCCCACCATAACGCTGCATGACCTTTCAGTCTTTTCACTGCATGCTTCACCATCTTATCTTCTTCGATATCTTCGTAATAAAAGTATTTTTCCATAGCACGTACCCAATATAACAATTCTTTAACTTCTAAATTTCCTTCATACATCGATACCTCTATTCTTTCTCTGGCTCCTATATTTGAAACAAATTTTATTAAGTGGTCTTGTGCAGCATTGTCTACATCATTTACTTCGACCTCTGCTTCTCCGCCCTTAGCTTCACTGATATCTCGAATGTCTGGTGCTCTCATATGTGTTGTTTCCATGGCATCCAATCTTTCTCAGAGTCACCTCATTTCTTCTTCCATTTATTCATTTGCTTTGTGCCTTCTTGGTGGCATCATTCCACTGTGTCACCTACAACAAAGATTTAAAATTTCTTTGATACCACAATGATACCAACTTTCCTCCTATTTTCTTTTTGTCTGCAGTCTACAAACAAAACTAAAATTATCTCTTGTACCACCTGATGGTGTGTATCAGAGTATTTTCCTTATCTACTCTATTCTATAGAAATTAAACAATATGCACTCTGATACCACCTGATGCAAACCCCCTACCTCGACAAGGTTCGCTAATCTCCCAGTCACTGGGTCGTTCTAAATCTCTGAGCTAGGTCAGCTCTTTCGGGTACCTGCTAGAATCCCTACTAACCAAAACCACAAGTCCAAATTCAAAACTCAGCCCATGAGTACAAGCATCAAATGTGAAATTCACCTCCACACATCCACGGGCCATGATCGCACGCCTATAAAAAAGGCACGTCATGATTTCGCATGCTGGGACTTTGCGAGTGAGCCAACCCTGACTCCCCGACTCCCAAAACTTTGAAAAGAGATTAATGGGTGTTATCTCCTTTCCTTATCTCCGCTCATGTGACCATTCGCCATGACCTGGGGCTCATCCTTTGAGCGTGTCAATATTTCACGTATTGGGGATTTATGACACAACTTATCTCCCTTTGTCGGATACCTGAAAGACCGATATTCCTTTTCCATGGATCAATGGATCCAATTATCCTATGATCTGAAGGTCCAGATCATGTTGGAATTTATCCCTCTAAGAGTTTTCACCGTCTGTTCAGATTCTCCCAATGCACAAATCTCCGATGTGTGTGGATCTCCGCCACCTATCACCTTAGATCCAATGGCTGGAATGATTTCACAAGTTCATGTTTCGTGACTTCTCACAAATCTACCCCTTGAATTTTCCACTCTGCGAGTCAGGGAAATGATGATCTCTTTCCACTTGTCCTCCTAATGATGGATGGTCATGATGATCTCAAGACTTCGCATTTTATGATATCCACTTCTCAACTTCAGCCTTCCTCCATATCTTTCAAGCTGCTGACACATACCCTCCTGGCTTCAACCATCTTGATATGCTCTGACTCTCCGAACTTCAAAAATCTCAAGTTTCAATCCGCTCTCCCTCCTAGGCTTACAAAAACCAACAAATGTGATTCCTCCTGGTGATCAGACGCTTATTCTTCGCTCACAGTGATCTGACGGCTCAGATCTATCCCACTGATCGGATGGTTGAGATTCTATTCTGAGTCTCTGGAATTTGGAAATATCAAGCTTCAACTTCAATAACTTCTCTTTCCTTTGTACGTGAAGTGATAAAACTCATGCACCTATTTCTGATCTGACGATTGTCAATCCTATTCTCTATGATCTAATGATCATGGTCGTTCTTCCTCCTAAACTTATGATATCTCTTCACCTTGGAAGATTTATCCACTTTCAAAGGTTCCAAACCTTTGTTCTCCCAATGAATTCGTTTCTGGGATCTCATCAACACTCGTGAAAAGTGTTATCTCTTTTGAGATTCTATCCTTGAAGGGATTTTGATCTCCCATGCACAGCTTGCATTCTCAAGATTTTGAATAACTCAGTTCGAAGGATTTTCTTGAAAAGAAAATGCTTCTTGCCCACATGACATTGTTCTGCGTTGGTTCTTCAAAACTTGTTGGCTTCTTGATGTTGTGCACACCTTGCACCTGGTCTAAGTTTCTTTGATTCTCTCTGAACTTCTCTGAGTCAATCCGAGACTCAGTCGATGCACTCCTTGCATTCGAGATTCACACTTTGCATACAAGTATCAAAAGATAAATGATTGAAACTCAAACAACTTCGTCATGAACTCATACAATTAATCTCTTGAACAATAATACATGAACGAACTATAATAAATCATACACACAGAATAAAATTCATTCAATCACACATGATATGAACACAGTCCAGGGATTTGGGACAATTTTCGTATGTTCTATTCATTCATGAAAAACAAAAATACATAGTTTTTATGCTACTCTACTCTGTTCTACTGATCTCTCTATTCTATCTATCTTCGTCTCTCTCGGCCTGATCTATTACAATGCAACAATGACTTATCTAAGGACCGTCTCAACTAGCTCTCTTGTCTTGTTTGAAATCTATCATATCGAATTCAAAGTTTCTACCTACTTTTTCCTATTACAATAAATACTAGTTATTGCTAGATAGAGTTAACACTCCATATATGAAATCTCTTACAACCCGTAAGACTTTACAAAAAAGTTACAATTTAAAATTGTTGTTTACAAAATATCCCAACAACCGATTTAAATTCTGAATTTAATGTTTGATTTGAAATTCTGGCATTGATGGGATGTCGTTCATTTGCCTCCATG
>JASDQU010501085.1:143616-154106 GCA_032191745.1 Picea mariana | reverse complement strand
CACCTTTTGGCGCAGCCTGTGGTCACCACCGGTGGTCATGTGAGGGGAAGAAACTAATGGTGCTAAGCTCCATCTCGGAGTCTCGACGATCGCAACTTGGAGTTTTGAGACCCTTCATCACATGAATGCCGAGATTGGAAATCATGAAATTCAAACTCTGTTTAGCGCTCGGTCACAACTAGTGGACATATGAGATAAACATGAAATCCTGTGAATTTAATCCAATGGTACTGGTTAATTGGAAACTTGATCGAAGGGTTATTGTTTCACCTCATAGGTAATCGATCAGTTATGATTTAGTTAGCAGAACTAAATCATGATTCTTGGACGGTTGGCGATTCAATTACTGTGCTTTTTTGCCCAAGAAGATTCGAGGTGTAACCACAGAGGAAGTGGTTAAAAGACACATGCAGTGACTGTGTGTGGTTGGTTGTTTTGAATGAAAAATGAGTTGAACTGTAAGAAATGAAAAACAATAGGATGCACAGTGTGAGATAAAACTTAGAGATGAGTAACAAATGATGCATAGACAAAAGTGAGGTGCATATTTTTCTTTTTGAGGCTTGAGCGAGCGAAGCAGAGAAAAAGTGGAGTGGCAGTGAACAACTCGATGAGAAGAATAGTGGCATGGTGAAGAGCATGCAGAGGCACTGTGCATGGAGGACGAAGAAGGTGCACAGATAGTATAAATACATAGAATAGAGAAGAGATGGAGGCTACTGTGGAGAGGAATTACACACGGGAAATAGCCTGCTGTGGGCAGGAGCTGAAATACACAGAAGAGGCGTAATTGATAGAATCAAAATAAGACACAGATCATAAAGAGCAGCATAAGCAAAGAAAAAAGATGCATAACGAAGACAGTAAAAGAAGGCTGAGATGCACTTGTAGAGAAAAGAAGAAGATCAGAGAGTGCAAGAAGATGCAGGCAGAGAGACATTGATACAGGAGAGCAGAGTAGCATAGCAGAATAATGATAAGCCTGGTAAGACAATGACAACTATTGAATCATTGTAATAAGTTTCAGTAGAAAATATTTATAATCAGGGTGGTAGGGAGGTGCTAGGGAGGACTGTTGTCCTCAAAGGTTCAAGTGGGTGCTTGAATACGGGGAGTTGTAGCTTCCATCTAGTTGCAGCCAGAGAAACCAGGGTGGCAGGGTGGTGCAAGGGATAACTGTTGTTCTCTATTTTATAGGTTGGTTCCTGTGTGACTGGAAGTTGGTGCTTCCATCCAGTTGGTGTTGGAACACTTAGGGAGTTGTTTCTTCCTTCTAGTGGGTGCTAGAGAAACCAGGGAGTTGGTGCTTCCTTCTAGTGGGTGCTAGAGAAACCAGAGAGTTGGTGCTTCCTTCTAGTAGGTGCTAGAGAAAATAGAGAGTTGGTGCTCTCAGCAAGTTGCAGCTTGCAGAACAGAGGTTGTAGCCTCACAATGAGTTGGAGCTCATATGTATGATAATGTACAGAATGTAAAGATTACTTATCATACCAAGAAAAAGAGGTTTTTACCCTTTATGGGTTTCCTTAGGAAATATCTGTCTCTGTGTATCTCATATGTGTGAATGATGCTGAATGTTCTATTGCTTACTTCCCTGCATTATTGTGATTGTCATTGAGTTCTCTGTAAAGAGTTTAAAATAAGCATACTTGTTTAAGCACGGTAACAACTGATTCACCCCCCCTCTCAGTTGTCCAACATTCCAATCAATTACATGATTAGCATTAGGTATATATTTCTTTAGCAATGATACATGGAATACATTATGAACATACATAAATGCAACAAATGTAATCATATAAGCTTCTAGACCAATCCTCTCTAGGATATCAAACGACCCACAATAGTGAGCTGCCAACTTGGAACAATTTCCCAACTTTAGGGAACTTCTGTTGGCCTTCACTTTCAAGAATACATGGTCCCGAACTTTAAATTCCTTGTGAGTTCTTCCCTTACTAGCATAGATTTTCTTCCTGTCTTGGGAAGCCTTTAAATTTTGTTTTATTTTTATCATTTTCTCCTCCATTTCCCTGAGTAAATCTGGCCCAACCACTTCTCTATTTTCTGGGTTATCCCAACTTACTGATGTGTTGCAATTTCTGCCATAAAGTGCCTCAAATGGGCTCATCTTTAGAGATGTTTGGTACCCATTGTTATAAGGAAAATCTACCAAGTGTAGGTAGTCTTCCCATTTTTTATGATTTATCCATCACATACATCCTCAACATATCCTCAATCACTTGATTCACCCTCTCTGTTTGTCCATTTGACTCTGGATGATAATTTATACTAAAATTCAAATTTTTTCCGAATCCATTAAATAATCCCTTCCAAAATTTTGAGGTAAATTTTGGATCCCTATCAGACACAATTGTCTTGGGTATGCCACGTAATCAAGCAATTTCTTTCATATAAACATCAACTATGTTAGTTTCCTTGAGAGTGAGCTTAACTGGAATAAAATGGGAAGCTTTAGTAAGCTTATCCACCTCTACCATGATATAATTATGTTGCTTGTTTGTTCTAGGCAGTTTGGTAATGAAATCCATCGTTAAAACTTCCCACTTCCACTCAGGAATGGGTAATGGCTGTAGAAAACCAGCTGGGTGCCTATGCTCAACCTTTACCTTTTGACATTCCAAACATTTGGAAATAAAATCAACAACCTCTTTCTTCATTCCAGGCCAATAATATTGGCTTTTGACAGTTGCAATAGTTTTCTGATATCTTGGGTGCCCAACATAAGGTAAATTATGCATTTATTCCAATATCATATTTTTCAACTCTTGGGAATTTGGTACATAAATTCTGCCCTTGTACATGAGAATTTCATCATTATCTAGCTTGTACTCTTCAATTTTCTGCTATAAATTACCTTGCTGTAATTTTGCCACTAATTCCTTGTATTGCAAATCTAATTCAACAACCTCTAAAATTCTATGTTTCAAATATGATCGATACATGCTAATGGTTGTAGCATGAAATTCATGCACTCTTCTGCTAAGTGCATCAACCACTTTGTTCTCTTTCCCCTTGATATGATTTATATCAAATTCATACTCACTTAGAAATTCTAACCATCTTCTTTTCCTAGCATTTAGAGTTGGTTGATCAAATAAATATTTCAGACCATTATGGTCCATTCTGAGCTCAAACCTTTTCCCCATGAGGTAGTGTCTCCATTTCCTCAAGGCATGCACTATGGCTGCCAACTCCAAGTCATGAGTGGCATAGTGTCTTTCATGCTCCTTCAACTTCCTTGATTCATAACATATAACAAACCCATTTGACCGAGGACTCCACCAAGTCCTTCTTTACATGCATCCGTGCATACAATGAAGTCTTCATTTGGGTCTGCAATCCTTAGTATTGGAGCACTTGTTAATAATTTATTCAAGTGTTGGAAAGTATTTTCACAATCCAATGTCCATTGAAACTTCACACCTTTCTTTTGCAAGGAAGTGATTGGGTGTGCAATCTTTGAGAATCCTTCAATAAATCTCCTATAGCAGCCTGCAAGGCCCATGAATGATCTGACCTCTGTCACATTCTTTGGTGCTGACCATTCTCTAATGACTTCTATCTTCTCAGGATCCACTGCTATCCCATCCTCGGAAATGATATGACCCAAGTAATGAATTTGCTTCTAATAAAATGAGCACTTGCTCAATTTGGCATACAACTGATGCTCCCTTAATACTTGAAACACCATCCTCAAATGATGTTAATGCTCTTCTTATGACTTGGAATATACAAGGATGTCATCGAAAAATACAATGACAAACTTGTCTAAATATTCTCAGAAAACACCATTCATTAAGAACATGAAAACAATTGGTGCATTTGACAACCCAAATGGCACCATTGTGAACTCATAATGACCATACCTTGTCCTGAAGGCAGTCTTTCTGATATATTTCTCTTTAATCCTTACCTGATGGTATCCTAGCCTGAGATCTATCTTTGAAAAAATATTTTCATCCTTCAATTGATCAAAGAGATCATCAATCCTTGGAAGAAGATACTTGTTCTTCACAGTCACTTTATTCAACTGTCTGAAATCAANTATGACTTGGAATATACAAGGATGTCATCGAAAAATACAATGACAAACTTGTCTAAATATTCTCAGAAAACACCATTCATTAAGAACATGAAAACAATTGGTGCATTTGACAACCCAAATGGCACCATTGTGAACTCATAATGACCATACCTTGTCCTGAAGGCGGTCTTTCTAATATCTTTCTCTTTAATCCTTACCTGATGGTATCCTGGCCTGAGATCTATCTTTGAAAAAATATTTTCATCCTTCAATTGATCAAAGAGATCATCAATCCTTGGAAGAAGATACTTGTTCTTCACAGTCACTTTATTCAACTGTCTGAAATCAATGCACAATCTTAATGTCCCATCTTTCTTCTTCACAAACAATACAGGGGCACCCCAAGGTGAAACACTTGGGCATATACACCACTTCTTCATAAGTTCTTCAAGCTGCATTTTCAACTCCTTCAGCTTTGGCGTACTCATTCTGTAAGGAGTCTTTGACACCGGAGCTGCTCCAGGCATCAAATTTATAGAGAAATCAATATATCTCTTTGGGGGTAGTCCTGGTACCTCCTTGAACACATCTTCAAAATATTATAGGACTACATGATCTTCTAGAATTGGAACCTTATCTTTAGGTGTCTCTTCCATATGTGCTGCAAATATTTGACACCCTTTTCTATAACATTTATTCAACTATAATGCTGAAATTTCTCTGATGGATACTGCCTCAGGATTTCCCTGCACTTTCCTTAGGTTCCCTTCCTCATACAATAAAGTAAATGCCTTGTTATGACAGTCTAGGATTGCATGATGTTGGTCCAACCAATCGATCCCAGATAGACAGTCATAGGAATTACCTAAAGGCAAGATGTTTGAATCTCATTAACTTTTCCTTTGGCTCCGGTAGCTAGCTGCACCAACCAAGATTTTCCATGCTTGCTTCTTGGCAAATGGAAACTTTCCACCATATTAGGATGTATATAACTATGACTGGCTCCTGAATCATTTAAAATAGCAATGGTTTGGTTATTGATCATACCTTCCACTTCAATCATATGTGACTGATACTCTTCTTGCTTGTTGTCCAGGGCTGCATAGATCCTTGGAACATTTCTGCCCATGTCATCCACTGTTTCAGCTTGTTGTACATTGTGAACAGTCCTAACCTTTTCACCTCTGTAAGGACAATATCTGAACATATGATCTTCTTCACAACCCCAACATTGAATAGGTGGTTTCCTTGGCCTTTGACCCCTTGTCTCAATCGTTTTGAGTTCTCTAGAAGTTGGATGTCCCTGAGGATTATTTCTGAAGAATGGTGGCTTAGATCCCTTCTTCCTCTGATCCATATTGAATTTCTTTTTGTCTTCCCAAGATTTTTGGAAATTTGGCCTTGCTTTCTGTTGATCATATAGACATTTAGCTCGCCTTATGGTCTCCTCCAATGTCTTGATATCATCATACTATATTTTTTCACTAATGAATGATAGAAATCCACTCAAATACCTTTGAATCTTAACTGTCTCATCCTTGATGAAAGAGACATACTTGAACAATTCTAAAAACCTTATTTCATATTAATCTATGGTCATACTCCCAAGCTTGAGTTCAAAGAACTCTTTCATTTTCTTGTCATAGTATATCTTAGTCAAGTATTTCTTTTCAAAATACTTCTTGAATTCCCTCCAAGTAACACTTTTCTCTTTAATGTGCTGCACTTGCACAAGCTGATCCCACCACATGGATGCCTTTCCCTTGAGTTGATATATGGAAATTATACCTTCTGCATGAGAAGAATAATTATGCAATTGAAAATACTTTCTCATGCCCAACAACCATGTATTTGCATCTTCATCCTTCTTGTGCTCACCATCAAATGTAGGTGGTTTGATTTTGTTCATTCCTCCTCGTAGCTCATCCACCCCAAACCCCTTATGCTTCCTGAAAGATGATGGAATTGAGCTGCTATGTGATCTCTTATTGGAATGCGTCAGGGAGTGGTGGTGATGTATGCTAACACTTCTTTCTCTTCTTTTCTCATCAGTAGGCCTGTGACTTCCAGATTTTCTTGAGACACTCTCCTTATCCAATTTCTTTTCTATTCTGTTCAAGCTCTGCATTAAATTCATGTTGAAGTCATCCTGCTGATCCTTGACTCTCATAATCCTTTCATTATCAGGTTTATGGCTTTGGACATCCTTCTGCAGTTTTTTAATGGTCTCTACCATATTCATGTTTTCATCCCTTCCTTCTCCATGTCCATTGGAGTTTGTTCCTTCAATGACCATATGGACATCCATCCATCTGATCTCATCATCTTGATTGTAAGTCCCTTGTGCCTCTTCCATTTCTATGGACTCTGTGCTAATCCTGATCTGATATAGTTGTTTTTAACTCTGCAAAATGTGCAACCAACAAAACTTTGTCAGGTTAACTATTTCAACAATTTCCTGAAAACTATGAACCATTCTGGTTCAATAATATATCATAATTATTTATTATGATTTCCAAAAACATTGGATGCCTATATCAATTTTCTAGATGGATATTTATATTCTACTGTTCGATACCTTTCCAATGCCTACTCCCATGCTCAATTCCGAGTCTTGAGCATAAAGTTATGGCTCTTTGAAGCTAGTTGGGTCTTAAAATTTACCCTCCATGTTTGTGCTATAACTTTCTCATAAAATATCCATTTGACGAATGATTTACACCATTAGAAAGATATCTCCGATCTCTTTCATTTGAGTTGTACAAATAAAGTGTATCTTGGTAGAATCTTTTCTTGTGGTTTTTGAGAACCTAAAAATGCTCTTAAGGGCCTAAAAAATGCACTGCAAAAAGATGTCGTTCAAACAATGTAAAATGTCGTGGAAATTCACTGGTTTTTTGTTGTTGTTCACCATCCAAATGACTTCTCGTGCACAAATTTCAACCTGTACAACCATATTTACCATGCACATCAACACCACAAGGTAAATCATGCTCTGCACACCTATAACCATGTGCATCACTTCTCTGTCGCGCCAATAACTTGCGTGCACTACTTTTGTGTCACGTGCCAATATCCACCGCACATAGTTTTGGTTCTTGAACTATTACCCGTTGAACACAAATTTTTATATCACACGCTGATATTCCGCACACATTTCACTCTACGTGCTACACCATGCCAAAGTTTAGTACACCCCCACTGCGCACCATTAACTAAACTGTCGTGTGACAACATCTACCCACATTGTGCGTGCACCAACAAAGTTTCTCTGTTCTCTACCAATACTGTGCACACCACACGCACCATTATTATGTGTGTGCACACCGCGCACACTTTATTATGCATATGCACACCGCCCAATTCTAAATTTAGCGAGCGCACCCACACACCAACGTTTTTCCACGCGGCGCCAAAATTTAGTGCACGCACCCGCACACTAACATATTTCCGCGCGGTGCCAAATTTAGCTCGCATACCATCACGCCAATATTTTTCTGCATGATGCCAAAATTTGGTGCGCGTACCCGCATGCTAACATTTTTTTGCGTGGCCCCAAATATTAGCGCGCATGCCCCCACACCAATATTTTTCCGCACAATGCCCATTTTTTACATATCACAAGATTTTTATTGCACACCATGCATTTTTAGTGTGCCCACATATGCACATTCATTTTTATGCACATCAATTCCTCATGAATTCTGTTGCAGAAATTGGGGCTTTTTCCTAACCTTTTCCCCAATTTACCATAGACATTCTGCAACTATGAAATTCGTTCAATTTCACCCCGATAACACCAGTTCAACCTTTGCAACAACAAATCGCTGTTGGTTGACATTTCTGGAATGAATTTACCCAAAATCAATTCACGAATTGAGAATTTTATTTGCTAATCTCGATTCATCTGTCATGGCTTCACTGTAACTTCAAATTCGACCAATTCCAGGACTGAATTTGCTAGAGCAGATATTAAATAAAGAAAATATCACCGCATGGCCAAATTTTTCCATTTTCTCATGAATTTAACAACATAAATTGAGATTTTCCCAATTCCATGTAGTTGCTTCTAAAATTTACCATGGACACTCTGTGACTTGAAATTTGGCCACTTCAAAATCAATCCTCTGTGAAATTTCTCTTCAACTCAACTTGTTTGGCCCATCCAAGCTTAGTGTTGAAAACTGAAGCTCTGATACCATATTATAACATCCCCAACCACCCACGCCGAGGCAGGCTACACGGGAGAACGCTTTCCTTCTCTTTGCGAAACATACTGTAACATACCCAACATCCAACTGAGCTATGCCACATAAAAAAATTTAATTGCATGCAATTAAAACATATACACACAGACTTCTTGCAGAACTTCATATATAAAATGAAAACAAACAAACACATTATGTAAAAGCACAAATTCATACTGAAATAACAGTAAACATAGACATGCAACATATACAAGAAATACCCATAAACACACAGACAATTATAACCACGCATAGGATAAACCCATAAAACTGAACACATAAATAATAATGCAACATGTAAATTTATCACACAATTGACACTTATCTTCGTAAGAATACCACCATCTACATGCATACCTTCCATGAACCTCCCAATATTAGACCACACTGCTCATCATTCTTAGCAGTGGATTACCCCCGAGCTGGGACTAAACTCCACCCAGGTAAAAGAATTCCTAACCAGGCTAATGGTTCATAGACAACAGGAAATGCTCTATCACAGGTTCCTATTCAAACTAAAAACCTACATTTCTTCATTCCCCAGATGCCTGTCCCACCCCAAGAAGTGTGCCCCTTCTCTGCTCAACAGTCCTTCAACTGCCCCACTTCATTTCTAGGCTTCAACAACAGGTCAGACAAGAAGTCTTAGATCCTTGTAGCTATAGTTTATCACCTTTAGGAAACAATTCCCAACAATTCTCTCACCTAGAGAGAAATTTCTCATAGGCTTGACACCCCGCCTCTTCAATATCTCACGAGCCTGACAACCTGCTTCTTTAGTCCCGCTCCCAAGCTAACCAACCACTCAAAACAGGTCTGGTTATGGCTACAGTTCATGTACAATGATAAGAAGGTATGCAGGATAGCTCAGTGAGTGTGTGAATGATCATGGAATAATGGAAAAATGTTGGAAGGAATGATGGGAAATTAACTAAGTCCAAACTATATGTATGCATGTCCCTAACTTGACACTTGTCATGTTGGGGGCTACTTTGGCCCACCTGTCCCCGTCCTTAGAACTTAGGATAAAATAATTATCCATACTTTATATTTAAGGAATATTAATATAATATTCCTTTTTGGCTTAAGCTCCCTAGCTTATCCCCTTTTCCTTAAATATTAGCCCCCCCCCTTTCCCTAACTAGTGAAGTTTAGTCCCCCATACTTTTTTATTGTGGTTGGTCTGTGCGCAGTGATGTATTTTATATTAATGCTGAGACATATAAAAAAATAGGTGCACTGGCCTTTAGCATCTAGGCTCTCTGGCCTAATACAAACATAAGCCTCCCAACTTATAATAACTGGCTCACCAGCCTATAAAAAACAACATATATAGAAAGGCTCCTTGGCCTCAACATCACATGTACTTAAGTTGTTGCACGCAGTATCCTGGAATGTGCACACTTCATCATTTTACTGCGCAGTACATGCACGCACTATGCCATGAAAAGTGCATACAAAAAATGATATCAAACAACTCACCAACTTAAGTACATTTTCATTTGGGTTTGACCTAGGGATATTACAGGTCCTTTTGTATGTTTCATCAAGGATGTCTAAGTTTGACATTGGTCCAAAAATTCTTCACGATTTTTTTTAAAGAGAATGACTCTTTGATGAATTTGAATGAAATAAAGGATTACTTTATGTCCCATCTATCTTGATTATCATCTCCGTGTCTTTACTTCTGTCTCTACATTTATTTCAACAACTTTTATAGTAAGAAAATCCTATAAATAATGGATTTTCCAGGAAGCTTTTATTTATAAAAAGACTAGCCTAAGAACTTGTAATCAATAGTTTTGAGTCAGGATATTATTATTGATGGCTTTAAACATAGGGTGACATTCCCGCCTATTTTTCTTTAGCCAAGAAGAATCTGAAAATTCTTGAGCAAGATCAATTCATATCTTTTCCTCAACATTTATTTGGCGACCATACTAAGGAGATCTTCAATATCTCTCTAGTTAATTTTTATACTCGATTATCATCGAATACATCTATTTTTTTGATATTGATTCTTTGGCTGTTTTATTTCTTAATGGATATGCCTGTTGCAAGGTAGCCCAATATTGAGCCCGGTCTTCAAGATTAGACCAACATTGCTTTGAACCTGTTTAACACCATTTTAGACAATGCTAATACTTGTGCTGAGATTAATCATTCATGGGCAACAATTGAATGAGATATTAGTTCCTAAG
>JASDQU010501085.1:120422-132906 GCA_032191745.1 Picea mariana | reverse complement strand
ATCACTTCCCTCTCCCTAACATGGAAATGATTTTGCAACAAGTTGCAGGGTCACAAATGATGTCCTTACTTGACATTTTTTCTGGTTACAATCAAATTAAGGTAAAAAGGGAAGATAAATATAAAACCACCTTTATTAATCGTTGGGGTACCTTTGCATATGAGCGTATGCCTTTTTTCTTATACAATGCAGGTGCCACCTTTCAAAGATATATGCAAATATATTTTGACGATTTGATCGGTAAGATCATTCATATCTACCTTGATGACTTAATGATGTACTCTAAAATCCGATCAGATCATTTTGGTCATCTGAGAAAAGTTCTCATGCGATGTAGGAAATTTGGCATTTCTCTAAATCCTTCCAAGTCCATTTTTGGCATTACCGAGGGAAAGTTCCTTGGACACATTGTCTCCAATTCAGGAATACGCATTGATCCTGAAAGGATCACTGCTATCCTTAATCTGCCTGCCCCCACTTCCAAGAAGGAGGTTCAATATTTTGTGGGGGTTATTAACTTTGTCTGTAGGTTTGTTCCAGATTTTGCTGTAATGGTCAAACCAATTCATAATCTTCTTAAGCAAGATCATTCTTTTTCTTGGACATATTATGTCGAAATGATTTTGAAGGGATTAAGAAAGTAATCAGTTTCGCACCGGTTTTGACGAAGCCGGATTTTGAGAAGGAATTCACAATATATACTAATGCCAATGAGGAAGCAGTTTCCGGTGTCCTCATGCAAAATCATGACCAAGGTAATGAAAAATCGGTGGCTTATATGAGTCAAAGTTTGTCTGATGATGAATTCAAATATTCTTTTATTGAGAAACATTCTTTCGCTCTCCTCAAAGCTGTTGAAAATTTTTGCCACTTCATCTTAGGTAAGCATACATTGGTAAAAGTCCCTTTACCTGCTGTTAAGTTTTTTCTCTCCCATACTTATCTTTCAGGAAATCTTGCACATTGGCTTGCCAATATCCATGAGCATGATTTGAATATCGTGACTTCTACCACTATCAAGGGACGTGACTTAGCCCTTCACTTAGCTCAACATGCTGAGAATAGTGAAGAAATTGATGAAGAAGATAGTTCCCTTTCAACTCTTTTTTACATTGATGACCATATCCTCCCTGTGTCTGAACATCCTTGGTATAAGAATTTGGTTTATTATTTACAAAACCAAATATGTTCAGACAACTTAGACACTCATCAAAGGAGAAGGCTCTGTCTTGAATTTTCAAGATACGTCATTATAGGATACTTCTTGTTTCGAAGATCCACTGATGGTGTGTTGCTTCGTTGTGTAAACAACGAGGACACATATAAACTGTTACAAGAAGCTCATGGTTCTTCAAGTTCTGTCATTCATGTAGGGGGGCATTTTTCTGCTAAAACCACTACTTTCAAGATTATTAGGAAAGGATAGTATTGTCCTTCAATCTTTCGTGACTCTTATGTTTTTTTGAGGTCTTGTGACAAGTGCCAAAAATTTGTAGGGAAAGAATGCCTTTCAGCCATGCCATTACAACCTGTCCTCCCAGACTTTTCTTTTTTGAAGTGGGGATTGGATTTTATTGGTTCTATTAATCCTCCATATTCAACTAGACATGTTTTTATTTTGATAGCCACATACTATTTTACAAAATGAGATGAAGCTGTCCCACTTAAGAATTCCACATATGATCAGGTAATTTCTTTCCTTGAAAATAACATTTTTTCCAGATTTGGTCTTCCATTGGAAATTATTACAGACAATGGGTCTACTTTCATTTCTGCTAAGATGACCCAATTTTTAGCTAACTTGGGGGTTAAAAATTTCACCTCATCAGCTTATTATCCCCAAGGGAAAGGGTAGGATGAGTCTACCAACAAAAATATGGTAAGAATCATCAAAAGGCTCATCGAAGATAAGCCTCGTTAGTGGCACACTCTCCTCACTTACGCCATTTGGGTAGATCGAACTACCACCAAGGTAAGAACTGATTGCGCTCCTTTACAACTTGTTTATGGTCAAGAAGCCCTCTTGCCAACTGAGCTGGAACTTTCTTACTTAAGGTTGATGCTATAGATCAAAGAATTAAATTCTTCCGATGTTTCACAAAGGATAAATGCACTCTTAACTTTGGAAGAGCAAAGGATGTTTGCTTTATATAATATTTAAAGGAGACACCAAACTGTTAAGAATTATTTCAACAAGAGTGTCAATACTATCAAATTTAAGGTAAATGAAAAAGTATTGCTGTGGGATTCGGCTCACGCTAATAGGGGAAGACATTCAAAATTTCAAAAATTATGGCTAGGTCCTTTCAAGATCAATTTTGTCTTAGGTACTAACTCTTAAATTCTAAAATATTTACAGGAGTGATTGTTTTCCTACAACACTAGCGGTTCTCACTTGAAGCATTACATGGAACCAACTTAAAAAATTCTAACACTGTTTGGATTTTTTGTAGATTAGTAGTCTAGCTCTATTTTCATTTTTCAGTATTTTTCTTTCCTGTTTTACAATAGTTTGATTTCTGATTTTTGTTTTAAACATTTCCGACTGCTTTTACATTTCTGTCAATTTTCTGCTGTTTAAATTTTGCAATTTTATTATGTTATGATTTCTATTGATTTTTCATATTTTAATTGATTTTGGTCAAGAATAAGATGTTGGATCAGTTCTGCCAGAGTGACACTCCTGCAATATATTGTTAGTCAATAAAAATCAAGCTTACACAACTGTTACAATGTTTCCCCTAAAGGCACACTTGAACTTGCTATCTACCTTCACTGATGTCTTTTAAAGAAATTGGTTATCTTCCGCTCCTTCTTTCCATTTCTTCATCCAATTGAGAATTTCAAAGAGCAAGTCCACAATTTTTATCCTTGAAATAAAAGAGCATATTTTGGTTGAATTATTATGCATACAGGTATAGATCCCCTCATACTTAACATTTTTCATAAGTTATTCCCAAATTACCAGTCATTTTTCCATTAAATCTACTCACTTCCCCCTGTTGCATAATCATTCTGGTTATATCTTCTTAATTTACTGTTCTTGGTCTATGAAACCATGAGTTATGAGTTCTCAATCTGTTAAAAACAAATTTCCCCGTGGTGTCACCAGTTTGTTGACGATTAAAATAGCAACGAGGATTTTTCCCGCAAAGTATTGCTAAAGCCTATTAATTATAAGCTAATGATATATATAATACTAGTAGGTGGGACCCCTTTGTATATTGGAGGATCAGATCTAGTTCTTATTTGATGTTTTTACTATTGTTCAATACTACTTACACGTTTAAGCATGATTGATTATCAATGTTGGTTCTATTCATGAAAAATGGATGGTGGATAATGCATGTTTGTTCTCTTGCTCTAGGCTTGAATGTCATGTCATAATGGCTTATGATATCCATTGTTACCTTTTCTATTTAATCCTTTAATTATTACTTGTTCCACCTGCAAAAGATACAGGTTAGTAACAACAAATAAGATAAATTGAAAAGGAATAAGAGAAATTGAAAAGAAATAAAGAAATATGAACAAAATCCACAAGAGAGGAACTATGCTACTATGCTATACGATGTTGCACTATGCATTCGAAGTTAAGGGGAATGGTGTTAGTCCAAAATAATGATGTAAATGGCTATGCAATATATTGAGTTATGTGAAGGCACATTTGATAGGCATTAAGGTATGTTTGGAAATGGTTAATATGGTGGCGCATTTTGGATGTTGGTTTCGATGCATTGTTTAATTGAATGAATTAATGAAATGGTTGGATGACGCATACTAAGTGATTGAATGAGTAAGGGATGGAAGCGACATACATTTACTGCACGTCACTCCATAACCCTCCCATTTTATGCCACCCTAGCTTGGCTATTGTTCAATTGTGTTCTTCTATGGTTAAAGTCCAATTTTCAGGCAAGGGAAGATCCGCTCGACCAAACTTGCATTTTTAAGGATTTTGGTTATAGGTATGTCTTTTTTTCCATCCATGAACCTGCTCTAAATGGAATGAAGTACAGGGTACGATCTTGGTGTGTTTAATTCCCATGACATGTAATGGGTATACTCGATTTGCAAAGGTTAGGAGAGGATATGTTTTTACAATCCAAATGCAAATCGAAAATTTAAAATCAAAGTTGATTTACCAATAATTTTAAATGAACAAGCTTATAGTCCAAATGCCAATCAACATAGGTATTATATCGATATGCAAACAAACTCAAAAGGAAAATCATCCCAATATTGAATAGGAGGTAGATACAAGTCACAATGGATTTTATAGCAACCACGCAATGGATATAGTCACAATGAGAAATTAAGTTTAAATGCTTGATTCATGCTTACAGTCATGAATCAAGCATGAAAATGCAAAATAAAAGTACAACAACAATAGTCAAAACATTTTTTAATAATCGAATAATCACCCTCAAATAGTAATATTTACAAGATGAGGCGTAGGAAGCTACAAGAGTTGTCATTTGTCATTGAAAAAGCAAAAACATGTAGGGATGCCAACACACTATCAACATAATCAACAGAGACGAGCCAATAATCTAACAATTTCAATGATACACTACCAACTCATAACAATCAACAATGTATCCGACATGATATAACGGGCTCCATTTATCAGAAGTCGGGCTTTGAGTAATCAAGGGTTCTCTTTGTGGACCAACACATGGGAACTGGAGTCAACCCCCAACAACGAATAAGAGCCTCCAAGACCATACGGTGAACACACAGGTCATACCTCCAACAACTTCGCAGACAGGGTGATAGTTCACAAAATAGGGGAGACTAGGAACAGAGGAGAAAAAGGCTTCATTTTGGTCTGTAATAACACCAAGAACACGTTGGGTATAACCCTTGTGGTTTTCCCAATCAACCCAAAGAATGCTGACATAAAACAGAGCCCAGAAATAGAAATCAACCTCAAGAAAGCCCCTTGGCATAATAGCCATCATAACCCATTACGCAAACATCATTGGTATGAGTGAACCTATACCCAGGTGAAATGATACATAGTGACACAAGGTATTTCAAAACAAACCCAACAACCCCATAACAACAAAACGACCGTGCATGGAGACAAGAAAAATGAGGGGACATCCAGTAAATCGGGACTGAATGAAACCCTCCACCCAAAACCAATAAGGATGACAGAGAGCCTTCATGGTTACTAATACTCAGAAAAATCAATGATCATGTGACTTCAACCATCGTTGTAATGAAAAACACACAGAACATCCATTTCAGAGAAATATCACAAGTTTACATAGTTATCTGTCTCAACAAAAGCATAGACCCATACATTATCGAGCCAATATATATTTCATAACCAGAGCAGGTTCATGGATGTCGAAAAAGACATACCTGTAACCAAAAGCCTTAAAAATGCGAGCTTGGTTGAGTGGATCTTCCCTTGCCTGAAAATTGGAGTTTAACCATAGAAGAACACAATTGAACAATATCCAAGATAGGGTGGCATACAATGGGAGGGTTATGGAGTGACGTGCAGTAAATGTACGTCGCTTCCATCCCTTACTCATTCAATCACTTAGTATGCATCAACCAACCATTTCATTAATTCATTCAATTAAACAATGCATCGAAACCAACATCCAAAATGCGCCACCATATTAACCATTTCCAAACATACCTTAACGCCTATCAAACGTGCCTTCACATAACTCAATATATTGCATAGCCATTTACATTGTTATTTTGGACTAACACCATTCCCCTTAACTTCAAATGCATAGTGCAGCGTAGTATAACATAGTAGCATAGTTCCTCTCTTGTGGAATTTGTTCATATTGCTTTATTTCTTTTCAATTGCTCTTGTTCCTTTTCAATTTATCTTATTTGTTGTTACTAACTTGTATCTTTTGCAGGTGGCACAAGTAATAATTCAAGGAGTAAATAGAAAAGATAACAATGGATATCATAAGCCATTATGACATGAAATTCAAGCCTAGAGCAAGAGAACAAACATGCATTATCCACCATCCATTTGTCACGAATAGAACCAACATTGATAATCAATCATGCTTAAACGTGTAAGCAGTGTCGAACAACAGTAAAAAAATCAAATAAGAACTAGATCTGATCCTCCAATCTACAAGGGGGTCCCACCTGCTAGTATTATATATACCATTAGCTTATAATTAATATGCTTTAGCAATAATTTGTGGGAAAAATCCTTGTTGTGATTTTAATCATCAACAAACTGGCGAAATTTGTTTTTAACAGATTTAGAACTTAGAACTCATGGATAAATGGAGCCCGTTATATCCTGTTGGATACATTGTTGATTGTTATGAGTTGGTGGTGTATTGTCGAAAGTGTTCGATTATTGGCTCGTCTTTGTTGATTATTTTGGCAGTGTGTTGGCATCCCTACATGTTTTTGCTTTTTCAATGAAAAATGACAACTCCTGTAGCTACCTATGCCTCATCCTATAAATATTACTATTTGAGGGTGATTATTCGATTATTAAAAAATGTTTTGACTATTGTTGTTGTACTTTTATTTTTCGTTTTCATGTTTGATTCATGACTGTAAGCATGAATCAAGCATTTAAACTTAATTTCGCATTGTGACTATATCCATTGCTTGGTTGCTAGAAAATCCATTGTGACTTGTATCTACCTCCTATTCAATATTGGGATGGTTTTCCTTTTGAGTTTGTTTGAATATCGATATAATACCTATGTTGATTGGAATTTGTACTATAAGCTTGTTCATTTAAAATTCTTGGTAAATCAATTTTGATTTTAAATTTTCGATTTGCATTTGGATTGTAAAAACGTATCCTCTCCTAACCTTTGCAAATCAAGTATACCTATTACATGTAATGGGAATTAAACACACCAAGATCGTACCTTGTACTTCGTTTTAGCTGGTAGGTTGAATTGATATGCCTCTCATGACAAACCAAGGTCTTGTCTTATGCTTTGTACTCAAAACGTTCATCACCAGAAACACCTGAATTTCATGACTGAAACCCTTATTGCTTATGTTATGGTTGCGCTGGTGGTTCCTAGTTTTGTTCCAATGATTTTAGCTCGGGCCTACCTCTTTCACTGCTACCTCGTAAGACCATAGTGAGTTTGGGTCACCCTTGTTACCATCTGTTCAAACCCTTATAGCCCCTATAGTCCGATTTGATCCAAATGGCTCCCAAAATTTGTTGATGTATGATGACGTGAGTGAAGATCTGAAGAGCCAGGGTTGGGATATGTTTATTAATAAATTCCAAGGTTATAACTTGCGAGTGGAAAAAGAATTCACCCTTACATTTGATGGATGCAGAGCCAAGGTAGGTGATATTCATTTGGAGATCACCGAAGAATTTCTGAGTGAAGGAACAAGGCTCCCTCTCACTAGTCAAAAGTGGTTTAAAAATTTGAAATTGGACGAAGTACCCTGGAGTCTTTTCATCACCTCCAGAAAGATAGGTTGTTGTGACAAAGGTATTCCTGTCTCCCTACTCAAGGTTAGATGGCATGGTTTGTTAGCAGTTTTAAAATAATTTATTACCTATGAAGGCTATTATGGCCTGGTCTTCCTTTACCATGTGAGATTGCTCATGCATTTTATTGGCTTTCATCTAAATATGTCATTTTACCTGCTAAGAAGTTTGTATAAAATGTCGAAGAGATACAAGAAGAAGAATATAGATTATAGCCTCTTTCACCATGGTTTGATTAAATTACTATTGGTTCATCGTTTGAAAACCATAGGTGATGATTGGGATGGGTTTCTAGCTCGCAATGGTTTTGTTGCAAAAATTGTTGTAGAAACCCTTGTGGTGGATAAACCTATGATAGAGAAACCTATTGATTTCTCAAGGGCCAAGCCAGAGTTTTTGGGTGAAAACCCTCATGAAGAGGTAGTGCCCGATCAGTTCTTAAGTGAGAAACAAGATTTTAGTTCTGAGTTTATTAAAACTCCTATGCATGAATCAATTGTTTTCCCTAACCCTACAGTAAAATCCGACAACAAAAACCCTCGCAAACAGTCAAAAAAGAATCAAGCCATGTTAAGGTTTCAAAACAAGAGGGTTGGTCAACTCATTTCATTGAGTCTATGTAATAGATCCAAAGCTCACATGAGATCGATCGATTCAATCAATATCCATGAGGATTCAGACTCTGAGATTGAAAGATTTCTAGCACAGGAAGATCTGAATTGTTCCCAACCAGATCAACCATTCGATTATGTAAATAATATCCCACCGTGTCTAAAAGACAACAAGGAATTTACAGGTATTAAATTTAGTCAAAAGACGACAGTGGATAGTAGTGTTGTTTTAACACACAATTATACGCTTCCTCAACTGATTGCCCCTGCTGCACTTTGTGAAGTTTGTTTGCATTGGATAGGGGAAATACTACACAGACATCCCCATTCTCCAAGAAAAGATCAAATCTCTCATGACTTGCAACGATTCATTGGAAAACAAAAACTGAGAACTCAAGGCCAATGCACAAAGACAAGCAAAGTGTTTAAAAAGGATAGGCAATATCATTATAAAAAATGCTGACAATGTAAAGGCCGTGATAAATTCTGAGATATTGTGATTTGATTTTTTTTATTAGTTAAATGGTAAGATTGGTTTTTTATCAAAGATATGATTTGGTTGTTATTTCTAATCAATCTGAATCGATTTGGATTTTTGTTACCAATAATAAGACTAGCTATAGAATCGAGAGATTTTGTAGCCAAGTCAATTTCTCATATAAAATTTAGGAATTGTTAGTTAATAAAATATTTGACTTGCTCATTTCATTTTTTCAGGATAGGATGTATCTGATGCTGATCTTATGGGATGGAGCACGCTGGACTTAGTTGATTAGCTATCTCCTTTTTGCTTATTTTGTAAATAGGAGAAAACTTTCATAAATTTTGAAGATATAGTTTGATAATGAGTGGCTTTAGGCCCTCTATATTTGTAAATTTTAGATATCTTTTTGAGATGTGATCCTATCTTAGAAGATATGAAGTTTAGCTTTCACAAACTCTTTAAATACTCCATATTTTGTAATGGAAATCCTCTTGGTAGAGAGCAGAAGATGGGCGAATGATTCCAAGACTTAATGAAACAACATATATGCATTTTGGCTTTAGCCTTTTGTTAATGATGTTTTCATTCATGCTTTGTTAAATCCTAGTACATTAATAGGTCTGACAACTTTAGAATTAATGATCTATTATGTTTGGGATATTTATATTATAAATATCGTCTATAATTTGTTGGTCTAGATATAAATACTGTGATCATATCTCCAATTAGAATGATAGGATTTATCTTTGAATTTTAATTGAATGATGAAATGCATAAGTTACTTTCAGATTTATTTTGCTGTAATTATGTGCAACTATAAGATCACAAGGTTATATTTGTGTTTCCTCCTCTGTCATTAAACCTAAGCTTCCAATATATGTTTTGAATTTATTTAGAACAATTATAAAGTTCATTACAGATTTCTCTCTTGGACGTGGCAGTTGGATGTTCTCCACTCATACAGACGCTTGGATACACCTCACTAACTAAAAAACATATTAGCTCCTTTGTATTTCTCAATTCTGTCATTTACATATTAATGAAACCAAAATGTATGGTTCAGATTTTGACTACCCACACATTTGCGTTTCATAGTTTATTCAATTCTAGATTAGTTAGATTTATAAAAGAAAACATAAAATATTTATATGTGCTTTCTTTATCTGCTTCTTAGAAGAAACTATTTTCGCATCGATTTCGTAAGTTTCGATTAAAACTTGCAATTTGTAAATGATGTACATAAGTGAGATTCATATATTTTCTGCTTAAATACACCTACCATAGTTACATTAGAACATATGTACATATATAATATAGCGTTTAGCAATTAATTAGTTATTTATTTCTTTTGTTTATTTTTCTTTTAGGATTTTAGATTGGATAATGGAGCTATTAAACCTGTTATAATGAGTTACACCAAACGGCTTGGGTTACTTAAACAACCCTGGACCGGACTCGTTCTTCCAGTTGACAGACGGTCAATTTCGTTCATCAACACAGTGGTTTTGGTTAATTGGTTGATTGGAGAAATGAGATTGAATACACAATCATTGTCTCTTATATTGTAATTATTGAATTGTTAACCCAACATTAGTTTATAATTTATTAAGTCACAACGATGCTTCATGCGTGATGTGTTGATATGTGTGGGCTTCCTACAATATGTTAGGTTGAGTTGATGGTTGTTGTGACTGTGTGTTTTAAATTTCCAAATGGGAGTATTGAAATCATGATTGTTGTGGTGTGGATATCCACTATATATGCTTTGGATATTACTTGATTGCACCATCAAAGATGGTCAAAGGTTTTAAAAAATGTGTTTTTTTTGCAATTTGATCGATTTGAGAAATGGGATTAGGCATACTATCACTGTCTCCCTGTATTAGTGTAACACCCCAGGTTTTGAACCCCAATTTTAAATAATGTATTGTTACAATGTTGAGAGGCGAGGGTGCCCAAAAAATTATTAAAAGGCCAGTGTGCCCAAGACATGTAATGTTTTCTATCATTATTAATAATAAATACATGGCTGGTTGCTAGAGGGACAAAGACTAGAGTTATAGGGGGCTATGATTTCACAAGAAAGTGGGCTTGAGGAGCTAAGTGTTTATTCCTATGTTAATTAACCTTTTTTCCTAAGGGAGGGGATCAGTTACGTGAGATTCTTGGGGAAGGCTAGGAGGTTCTTGATTCCCCATGAAGTTACTTAAACTTTCCTCTGGTCTGATGGGGGGTTCAACTGATGGCTTGTTCGTTGATTTCCTATATGTTCATTCACTTCCCTCATGCAATTTCATGCACTCACTCACCCATTCATTGATCCATCCTCATCCGCGTCTTGGATCGGGAAAGGGAACCGAACTGCTGAATATTAGCCACAAGATAGTTGGTTGTAGTGGTTGCTAGTGTGATCTAGCCATGAGTTGAGGCCTGCATGTCTGAGATGAGTTGGCCTGTGTCCATCTTTGCTCACAACTGTGAGTCCTGAGAGTTCCAACATTGAGATTGCA
Source organism: Picea mariana (assembly GCA_032191745.1). Classification (NCBI taxonomy): domain Eukaryota; kingdom Viridiplantae; phylum Streptophyta; class Pinopsida; order Pinales; family Pinaceae; genus Picea; species Picea mariana. The sequence goes on along the minus strand of JASDQU010501085.1, from coordinate 121,827 downwards.
TACCAGTTGCGTCGGAGCCCGAATAAGGAGAAGGACTGACTGAGGGACTGCGTGGCAAAGAAGGGTGGAGGTCCATTCTCTCGGGTGGTGTAAGATGGGTAGAAGAGAGCTAGGTACTTGGATTTTTGTGAGAGCTGGGAAGCCTATGAGAGCTTGGGTGCTGACTGGTTTGGGAAGCCAAGTAACACTCTGGAACCTTCCTTGTGGATTCATATGCCTAGCTTGGGGGTGACCCTGCTGTTGAGATTTGGAATAGTAGTGTCTATGGTTGGGTGGAACATCCTTGGTTTGCAGCCAGTTGGTGTCATCTTTCATAAAGATAAGTGCTCGCTGTTATGGTATCAATTGCATGTATATGAATGCATTTTCCGTTGTATATTTAATTATCGTTTAATTGAATCTTTAGACTATGCATGCTTGTTGACTACCATTGTGCATGTCGTTAAAGTATTTCCTTATATGCATCCTTAAATTTTAAAAAGGTATCGGTAAGAAAAAGAAGTCCAAGGGTAGGCTTGAAGGTAGCATACCCCGACCGGTGGGTGGCTGGGTATGTTACAGTTTGTTATCATAGCTTCTGGTTGAAACATTGGGCTAGGTCTGTTGGTCAAAGTCTTGTGGTCGAGATCGAACTTTGACCACTAAGTTGAAAATCTCAGGAGGAATGGCATTGCGAAATCTACGTAGGAGTTAGATTGTCATAGATCCATTGTAAGGGGTTTGAAGGATCATGATTATCCCTCTTTGAATTCATGAGTGATTTCCACTGTAGGATTAGGAGAGATCTGAGATCGTTGGATTGAAGGACAGGTGAACAGGGGTCGTCCAATGTAAAGGAAGTAAGGGTTAAGGTCACCACCGTCAGATCCCATTAGAAAGAGAGATCAACGGACACGAGGAATTGCAGGGAACCAAGTTGCACGGGAGATAATTCCCCAAGGTGGTCTCGCAATCCAAACCACAGTTTCACCGAGGGGTTACGTGTCAGCGTCAAGATAATTGCACAACAAAAAGTGGGTTACTCCAAACTGTCAATGCGTGCCCCCACAAATTGAAAGGCATGCAATGATGTGACTTGCTAGTGCTTGAGCGATGAACCTCTGAAGAGACGAAGTAGTTGGGGACCATCGATCCATAGGAGGACACACATCAACTGATCGTGTGCTCCGAGTGAAAGCACTCTAGGAAAATGTGAGCAAGGATAAGTTGAGAATTGAGATTTCTGGACCCCGGTGATCTGAAGTGAATCAAAACCATCTGATCCAGGAGGACACGTGACATAAATCCGCACACTTTGAGGAAAAATGAAGTTTGAGGGTTGATATTTTCGAAATCCGAGGACCCGAAGAAATCATAGCCGTTGATCCATGAGAGACATGCATCAGTAGATCACGAGCTTCAAATA
>JASDQU010501085.1:61032-71740 GCA_032191745.1 Picea mariana | reverse complement strand
ATATCCAGAGCTTTTTTGAGACCTTGCAATAAAGCCTCATATTCTGCAGTATTGTTAGTACATTCAAATTCTAGTCTACAAGCCATTAAAGTTTTGTTACCTGTTGAATCGATAATGATGCAGCCTGTACCAGCTCCTTATTTAGACTTAGAACCATCGAAATATAGAGACCAAATTTGGTTTCCATCGGGCTCAGGGGACTGTTGCATAGAAGCTGCTGGTTGCATGAATGCTACGATCTCGGACTGCTGTTCTGGATTGTTGATAGGTGAAACCTCAACCATGAAGTTTCTGAAGAAGGTGTCCATCCCTTGGACTTCAGGTGAATCAGAAGGAGGTGTATATGGTTCATTAGGATCATTCAAATCCGTGACCATGAACTTAAGGTAATGCTCACGATTCACCCTGATCTTGTTAGGCTTACCGTTCTCTGGAAGCCATAAGTGAGACCAGTCTGTTGCGAAGTTACCATGTAGCTACCCCGACCAGTCCCTGCTCAAAAACAGACCATACACTTATGGAATATCCACCATAATTATATCAATAACCTGATGAACCTTTGGGTTAGACGATAATCTAATCAGTACATTTTTTAGTTCGCCTATAAATTTAACATCCGTTCGATCAAGTTGTATGGTTTTCAAAGTAGATGGTTCCACTTTAGCATTAATATTTTGGCAGACAGACCAAGGCATCACATTAGATGACGCTCCTGAGTCAACCATACAATTATGCACATTTCTGTTGAAAATTTGGAAAGTTAAAAGAAAAGGAGGTACATTCTTGCGAGTACTAAGAGCAGTAACTTGTGGTTTTTTACTCGCAGTTTCTAATGCTACTTTATCTACATTATTTACATTATTTACATTATTTACAAGAACTATAGGAAGGCTTCCTTTATCTTGAGGATCAAGATTATTTTTAGAGGAAGTCTTCTATGGAACTTTGCTTTGCACAATCTTGTTACCTATTGAATTACCATTCTTGCCGTTTTCTGAAATATTTTGCAACATTTTTTGTAACAAAAATGGAAACTTCAACAACTCATAAATATAAATGTTAGCCCTTAATTTTTTAAGATCTTCAACAACATCATAATCTAATTTAGGGCTGACATTACTCTGTTTAGTTTCTACTGATTTAGATGGCTTTGGAGGTAAAGTTGTAGTGTTCTCGGCAGGAGGCTTGTTTGTTGTCTTGCTCCTAGTGTTCTAAGGGTGAACAGTCTCGAAGTTACCTTGAAAGATGCTGTCTGAGAAGTGTCCAAAAATGTTTGGAGAAGACTCTTCTTCTTGAACTGTTTCCTGTTCGACTTCCTCCTGAGGGACATCAGGAGGTATCAATTTATCTTGGGCTTCTAGAATTGTTTGAAGGGCACATTGCAAACTTTCTAGATTTAAGCCTTCGGGGTTTGGGTTAGGTCGGTTGGTAGGAAAAGGCTTTTGGATAGGAGGTTTGTAGGGTCCTTTACTCGAGGAAGATTCTTCAGTTGACCTTTTTAAATCTATAACTTGATTTGATAGTTTTTGAACAACTTTAGTTAAATTTTCCAAATCAGAGTTTTCAGGTTGTGTTTTACTTTGTGTGGGTTTGGAGAGGATTTCAATCTTCTTTTTGGAAGAAGAAACAGTCTCAGTTTCATTGCTAGAAGATTCCTTAAGGCTAAGCATGTCTTTTTCAATCTGAGTAGCTTCCTCGAAGGCTTCTAACAATGTGGCCTTTTTGGATCGTTTAACCCAAATAGCTATTCTTTGATGTAATTCTTTAGTGTATTAAGCTATTACAAGACTCTTAGCAGGCATAGAATCTCTAGGGATTCGATTTTTAAGCGTTAAGAATCTTTGATTAAAATCTTTAACTTTTTCTTTTGGGTTCATTTTTAGGCTTGAAAGATCCATTACTAAGACTTCCAGAGGTTTACCATCTCCGAATTTTTCCAAAAAGCATGAATCAAACTTTTCCCAAGACACTATGGTGTGGGGCTATTGGGCAAAGTACCATGTGGATGCATTACCCTCAAAAGTATAAGGGAACAACCTACAGATGACGTCTTCATGTTCAACATTACGGAGTCTGATGGCTAACATGAATTTTTTGATATGATCTTCAGCTATCTGTTTTGAATCGGGATCGAACTTGGGAAGCCATTTCTCCGGGTGCTTAGGTAAAGGGTGCTGGGCTCCAGGTGCAGCTATAGCATCCTGGTCCAACCAGGGTCTAGCAGGGTTGTTCTGATTTGCCATTGGGGTAGTGGGTGTGGAAGGCTGAGAAGGTGAGTTGCCTTCATCAGAAGAGGAATCTCTTCCAGAAGAAGAAGGAGATGAGGGAGGTGGTGAAGGAGGTATCCCAGATCCTCCTGCAGCAAGATTTAAGTTTGGATCTGTAGGATTCACAGAGAGGTTAATGTCACCTAATTGTTCTCTGATATTAGAGAAGTCTAAAGGTTGACCCCACCGACGGTTTGGTTGCCTAAGACGAGCTAAGGCACTATGTGTTTTAATAAGAGACTGGCGGATAATCTCTTGTGTGTCACCACTTGTAGGATTAGGGGTTGTTGGCTCAACTGTGATCTGCGGATCTTCGTTTAAAGTGGTTGCTGTTTGAAGGGGAATATTATCGTGTGAACGGCTTCTAGTCACTATAGGTGAGTGATTAGGGGGGGGAGGAGTCTTGCGACCGCCTCATGCCATTAATTAAGTTTAGACCCTCCTTTTAGCGCCATTTGTAGACGGGCGAAATTGACCGTCCGTCCACTGAGAGAGTGGAACCGGTCCGGGGTTGTCTAATAACCCAAGCCGTTTGGAATGAACCACCCTGACGGGTTTAGCGGCTCCGTTAGCCGATCTAAGGTTCTAGGAAAACCAAAGAGAAAACTAATCTAAACTAACTAAAACTAAATAAAACAAACTAACAAACTAACTACATAAAACAAAATAACAAACAAACTAAATAAAACAAACTAACTAAAACTAAATACAAGAAACTAAACTAACTAACAATAAATAAAAACAAACTAATACACTAATCTAATTAAAACAAACTACTAAATAAATTAAACTAAAACTAAATATAAACTACTCTAACTATTCTATATACAAACTACTAATTACTATTACACTAACTCTAATAATTAACTATCTAATTACTAATTGAATTACAACTTATTCACAAATATACATTATCTACAACTTGCAGATTTGAATAAAACCTGTAAAAATCATTTGCTTTCTGTCCTAAGACAGCCAGAGATATATTTTTGATTTCATGATTTTATGAACAAGAAATAAAACTTACTGAAATTAAACGATCTAATATTAACTACATATATTTCTAACTAAACTTATACCTGAACTAACCTACTAATAATATACTAAACAAACGAATGACAAACTGACCTGGGAACGCTCCAAATTTGCCCTGTGTATGATGACTTCAAAGCTGGTCGGAGGAAGGAAACTCGCACCGGAGGATCCAAAAGCTTCTCACGAACAATAGGCTGCAATGCTCTTTGAGTTGTTTACAGGACAAACAAGACATAAAAAATCATAACAATTATATGATTTATAAATCTCTGCAATAAGGGAAACCTGTTATGCAAAAACTTATACTTAATAATTCAACTTATGAAGAAGAGAAATCTTCCATTCACAAACTGAATTAAGCAATTGCTATGTTTTTTTAAGTACTGGAAGAAATCAGATATGGATTATATGATTAAATTATATCGTTTGCAAAAGACTAAGATAGCTAAAGTAGTCATTAACCAAATGCAAATAGATACACATAAACATAAAACAAAATATTGATATCATGAAAAGCTAAAGCTCTAGCAGAATATCAAATTCTGTCTCAGTCTGTATTAAAATTCCATATCCTTGTTCTCCCACGAATGAGGATGATCATTATTACAAAAATAATAGGTATTTATAAGTCTTTCCAGAGGGTAAAACCTCCCTGTGGATAGTATCAAACAATTTACATAATCTGGGAAGATATTCCCAAAATCAACTAAACTAGGAACTAAAATGAAATCAAAATATTTCAAATATCCTCTAACTGTTCATCAAATCCAATGCAATTTCGAGTTCATCTGCAATGGACCAAAAATAACAAGTTAGAAAGATATTTTATTAACAAAACAATAAAAATCTAATCCTACAGACTTAGCTACAGAATCATCTGATTCTGTAGCTAGTCTAAAATAACACACAGGATCAGAATCAAAATTGAATCAAATATTTTTAATAAAATCAAATTGAATTAACAACCAATAACAAATCATTTCATTTGAAAATGTTATATCATTTGCAATCCAATAGAATCAAATTTCAATAACCGAATAGATAAATAGGCATACTCTGCTTAGATCGTAATCGGGTAGACAGAACCAAACAGTTTTAAAAATCGCTTCATATCCAATTCGTAAAGAAATGTAATCAAACAAATGACAAGCAAATGTTGTGGTTTTTCAACAACAGGAGATATGATCCGATCAACACAGAATCATTTTAAAATTGTTATAACTGTCATAACATCAAACGATTCACGCGACAGGCAGACTAATTCGAACAGGTGTGAGAATCAACTCATACAAAATCGAAACCAGATTAATTTGACCTTGATTAGAGTCGACATAAATGATAATTGGTTATTGTAAAATGGGCAAATAAACTCGATTGGTTTTGAACGAAATCATTGATTTCAAACGAATCATGAACGAGTTTAACATAGAAACAAATCGTGAATCCAGATATAACCAATCTCATTTTACAAATCAAACCCAAACAGAGTATCCATCACAAATATGAATCCAACTGATAACATAGTCGAGCTAACAGTAAACCAATGTGAATTAACCGGCTGGTTTTTAGCATACTCATTATGAATTAAATCTATTTTATGATTTGAGCGCGTTTGTACAGGCTTAAAATAAAAAGCATTGTTTCCGAAGAAACAGAGTCACATTGGAAATGATTCAAGTTGAAATCTTGTTCCGTGTAAGTCATAATGGCATAACAAACCGTAACAATTTACCTCATCGCAATTGTTACCAATCATAGCATATACATTATAACGAAATCGAATCGAAATGTGATTGTGTTCAAAATTGAAAACAACTCCTGTCTAGAATAGATACAAACGACTTCAATTGACAGTAGAGCATCCATTTTAACTCAATTAAACCAATCAAATCCACACTAAAATCAATCAAATCGATGAAAATTTAATAGAAGCTAAACTGGGAAAAACAAAATTCCATTTGGTCAAAGCAAAGCTACGTATAGAATGCATACAATGTAACAGAACCAATCAATGCTGTAAACAGGGCTGTTCAAAACCGAATTTGAATTCGTTATATAAACAAGTGATATCAAAATATACCTGTGTGATGACGAGGCTGCTCAATTATGCTAACTTAGAATTCACGACAACCGTGGTTGATTCCACATTTTTAAACAAGATGGAGCCTGTCGTCTTTTGTTTCTTGTCAGTCGCTTGTAGATTGGCATTTTGACTGGTAAGCAGTGCAACCTGGTCCTCCAAAGATTGAATTCTTGACTGTAGAATCGTAACATCGAGATAATATCGCTCTAACCACGAGCTGCATTGATCACAGGGTGGCACTGTAGGTTTAGACAGAGCAGGAGAGGGTTTGTATAAATGATCGGGGGCTTCGGAAGGCAGCTTAATGCCTGGGTAGTTAGGGTCATTCTGTAGGCAGGGGGGTAGGTTTGTCACAAAGTCATACGACTGTTCAACACACAAACCTTGTGAATAAGGGTATTCGCTAGCCAAGAAATGCTCAACTTCTGAATCGGAGTCCTCACTCAACACGATAGGGTTTGGTTTGACAGGGGGTTTTGGCTTATTTCTTGCCATCCGTGAAATTAAATGGGCATTCTTTTTCCCTTTAGTGTTTGGAGTGAGGCTCTCCTTGGGATTTTTTCCCATAGGCTTAACAGTCTCAAACACTCTCAGTCACAGTGTGGGGTAGGTCGGTAGGTGAATCGGCCGAGGGTTTAGGTAGCAGGATACTGTAGGGTATTGGGGGTACAACCTTAACCTCGCTCACCACAGGTTTCTCAAACTGTGGAGGGTTAGAATCATCAAAACCATTGCGAGCCACGAAACTGCTCCAACAATCCCCGTGCAGACTCAAATGACAGACAACAATAACCTTCACTAGCCCATAATGAAAAAGGCTACTATCCGCCTGGTTTCTTTTGTACTTCTTTGACATTTTAAACAGGCTTCTATGCAAATAATAGGGCATATTAAGCTGATAACCCATAAAAACCATAAGCAAACGAAGGTGGTGTAGGAATGCAAACCCGAATCGACCCTCGCAGGTGACAAACTGTTTGATTATCATTAATAAATCATGCCAACGTTGTTTGAGCATGGTCACGGGCATACCTTTATCACAGGAGGTGATTTTTCGTGATTTGAAGAGCAATGTCCATGGGACCTCCTCTAATTTGCAATTCTTGGACCATCGTTGTCCAGTGGTAGGCAAACCTGTAGCAAGACTGATAAAATGTTCATCAATTTCTAATTGAATATCGCCGACCTTGGCTCGAAAGCCATCAAAGGTCATGGCAAATTGTCGAGCTACGCAAAGGTTAAAACCCTTGAATCTTTGTATAAATGGAATCCACCCATTTTCCTCGAGGTCACTGCAGGCACTGTCGAATATCAACAGAGCCTGAATGCCATTGGGTTCAACCCTCACGACTGGGGCCATGGTGTGAGCACATGGTAAGGGTTTGGTTCAAATTCACCAATGCACAGGAGTGGAGCTATTCGGTCTAATAGCAATGAATGATCAAAGGAGAAAAGCATTAATGTGCGCATGCAAGGGTGGTGGATTTATTCACCGCCATGCATAATAGTTATGGTAAACTACAACCAGAAAATTCCACATCTGTTCGATCAATCATAGCATAGCTCAAAAACCATATCGTTTGGCCAACCAAAGGATCAAACGGTGAGTGTTATGCCAACGTGCCAAAACAACTGTAGTTTTTAAAACCATTGACATTCAACGTGAAACCAACCCCAAATGTTAACCATGCGCGATTGTATAAATCAAAAGTTTTAAACCATTGTGCCAATCGATACTCATAAAATTGACAAGCCAAGAGCTATAATAAGGATCACATCATATATATAAAAACAAAAATAAATCATGACCCCTATGCAATTCATAATGATTAGGCAAGTCATAGTAAGTACAAATCTGTGTGTTCAATGCCTCACTAACTTAATAAAATCAAGTTTATCCAATCAATATAAAAATGTCCAATGAACATAGTTTAAAAGTCCTTTTAGCCACATGATGATAAACCAAAGGTAAGTGCCATAGAAAAAATTGATAACAAGATCATGACAGTTCAAATAATGATCGAAATGTGACCTCGAAAGGAGATGTTTTCACGCTTACAGTCATGAAAACTTAACGAAGACAAATTTGCAAGTGTCGCAAGAAATGAGAATATCATCTATTTGAAAAATGCGACGAAAAACTTGATGTTCGCAAGACATAGGTGTAGGCAGCTTATAGGACAATAGAAAAAATTGAATTGGCTGCCAACAATGGCGACACACTGGTAGAAGCAGTTATCTCTTTCGAAAGAAATAAATTCAAATTAGGACAGCAAAGAAAATTTCAACTCAAAAACAACCAGAGAATCATACAAACATCGTCATCAGTCATTTTTTCCAGCAGTGTTTTAAAAGAGGAAAACCAATAATAGTCTTAAGATCGGCAAGTCATGATATTACAGATAAAATCTTTGATACTATTGGCATGGCCACTGTTGCCAGCAGGCGTCCATAGCCTCGACAGAGTTTCCATTTAACCCACTTTGACATCTGTATCCTGTCAAGATGTTCTAGATCAGAATAAAGTACATTAAAGCGGTTTCTCATACTTTTAACAGATTTTCATGTACCCGACATTGATTTGTTGCCAGCGGGCCTGTTCAGTACCCCGGCAAAGTTGTCTTGGCGTCATGCATGCATTTACCCGCTGCATGATTCTCAGCTATTGAACATCGAGGAAATTTGGGAAGCCGTAAGATATAAACCAAGGGTTGGATTAGTGCCTGGTAGGAGTCGTTAGAAAGCTACGGGTAATAGGAAGAGGATAAATCATTTTGGAGAGATGATTCGAGACAAGATAGTTAAGGAGAAAATGAAATTATGATAACTCACCCCTTAAAAGAGTATTTAGGGGTCAGGTGTTTTACAGTCACAAACACACACACACACACATCAAAGAAAAACTTACAAGAGTACATGATCCCCCCCTCTTCCTTGTAATATTCGAATGGAGGATGATTCAACCACTAATGATTTGTAAAATTCCATGGATATTCCCCTAGAACAATTCGTCACAAAAGATATTGTAATATTATGAAATATTTTATTAGGAAGTTATTTCCTTAGATCTCAGATTTTTTATTACCAACTTAATACTCAAATTTATGAAAATAATTGAAATCTAAAAATTAAAGAACAAGAAAATGTGTTGGAAAATCGGTTTCCATTGATGTAAACCATAGAAGAAGCCCCAAAGCAAGTTTGGAAGCCTCTAGAAGCGATGGGTGTATTTGAAGAAGTCTCGAAAGAGGTCCCCTTATGGCGTAACTTTAAGCATGTCCCTCACGGGAAGACGATTTGAAGAATTCTACAAGAATCCATGGAAATATGGTTAAGTGGTTAAGAATTCCCAAAGGTTTGGTCATGAATCCCAGAGTTTATTGAAGAAAAATAGTATGAAGGACATTTCAAATGCATGCAAAACATTCATTGATTGATAGTCTTTATCAAGTCATCTCCAATGGTAGGTGGCACACCACTTGGTTTCTCACAGTTTAGGAGTTATTCCCTCTTAAATATGAAGCCCCAAAGTATGGTTAAGAATCCCTAGATCTAAGGTCAAGAAGTTATAAGTTGTACCTAAAGTCAAGCAAAGGAGAAAACATTATTGCAAAAAAGAAGTTACAAGTCAACTCAAGGTCAAGTAAAGAAGGTACTTGTAAGGGTATAAATACACATCAAGAACCTCTCATTTTCATCATTAAATCTTGTGATCTCTTAGAATAATATTGGCAGTGAATTTCAGAGGGAAAATGATGTGAATAAGGGAGAAATTCCAAGGGAAGATGAAGTCTTGTGATGATGTGTTCTAAGGTATGATTTTTAAAGTTCATCTTACCATTTTAGCTCTAACTATTTTTATAGAATGATTTTGAGAGTGAAATTTGGAGGTCGTTGAGAAGAAATATCAAGGTACCTTGCGTACACATTTTAGATTCTTGGTCATTTTACCTTTGGATATACACTCTGTGGAAGATAATGTTGTTGACTAGTCCTATAACTAGTCTCAAACAAGTGTTCTGGGTAAAACATGCATAACTTATTCATGGAGGATCCAAATTATTTAAAATAAATTGCATGGGAAAAAATACAATCCTTAGTATTTTGTGTGTGAGTTTCAGAATCAGATATCAAATATCAATCACATGGAATTCTATACAAGTGTGCTCTTCAGAATAGGCCAAAATTTAGGAAGGTATGCCATATTCACTATATCGCTTTTTCAGTGACGAGTTAAGGAGAGAAAATTGGATGAATTTGAGAGAAGATAGAAAAGTAGATTGGGTACAAGTTTCAGACCTTGATGCATTACATGTATGAAGTTATACTTGTTGGAAGTTAGGGTTTGTGACTAGTCCAAAAAATAGTCCCAAATAGGTGTTCGAGATAAATTTAAGAAGTGATGTTGGGGTTTATATGTGGACCCATTTGGAATTAGGATATTAATGTGGACCTAGTATCTAAGTGGACCTAGGTTGATGATGTTGATGTGTTAGTTATGGTGTATCCAATTTTGATGATGATGATATATTTGTTGTGGTGGATCTAGTTTTTGATGATGATGATGTATCAATTATGGTGTATCTGGTTTTGATGATGATGATGTATCAGTTGTAGTGGAGCTAGTTTTGATGATTATTATGTATCAGTATCAGTGAAAGTTACAGTGACCGATCAAGTCTGGTTTTGATGATGATGAGGTATCGGTATCAGTGATAGTTACAATGACCGGTTGAGTTTGGTTTTGATGATGATGATGATGGTGTATCAGTGACAGCAACAGTGACATGTTGAGTCTCACACTTATATTCTAGGGAGGAAGGAAGGGGAAAGGAAAGGGGGTTGGATCCTCCTTCCAGTTGGAGCCGAATAATATAAGGATTCATAGCTTCCTTCAGGTTGGAGCCTGTAAACAAGGGGGTTGGAGCCTCCTTCTAGTCGGTGCTAGAGAATTCAGAGAGTTGTAACTTCCTTTAGGTTGGAGCCTGTAAATCACGAGGTTGGAGCCTCCTTGTAGCTGGTGCTGGAGAATCTAGGGAGTGGGAGCTTCCTTCAGGTTGGAGCCTGTAAATAGGGGGTTGGTGCCTCCTTCTAGTTGGTGCTAGAGAAGTTTGGAAGTTGGTGCTTCCTATGGATGTAATATTCAAGATATATATTAAAATATGTTCCGTGGTTTTCTCCCATTTGGGTTTCCACATAAAACTCTTGTGTACGGTGCATATGTGGTTATATGGTTATGATATGTTAAATGCAATCATAAGCGAATGTAATTGTTGATAACTTAATGTTTACATGTCAATTTAGAAAATGGTAAAATGTGCTC
>JASDQU010501085.1:50236-61012 GCA_032191745.1 Picea mariana | reverse complement strand
GAGCACATTTTACCATTTTCTAAATTGACATGTAAACATTAAGTTATCAACAATTACATTCGCTTATGATTGCATTTAACATATCATAACCATATAACCACATATGCACCGTACACAAGAGTTTTATGTGGAAACCCAAATGGGAGAAAACCACGGAACATATTTTAATATATATCTTGAATATTACATCCATAGGAAGCACCAACTTCCAAACTTCTCTAGCACCAACTAGAAGGAGGCACCAACCCCCTATTTACAGGCTCCAACCTGAAGGAAGCTCCCACTCCCTAGATTCTCCAGCACCAGCTACAAGGAGGCTCCAACCTCGTGATTTACAGGCTCCAACCTAAAGGAAGTTACAACTCTCTGAATTCTCTAGCACCGACTAGAAGGAGGCTCCAACCCCCTTGTTTACAGGCTCCAACCTGAAGGAAGCTATGAATCCTTATATTATTCGGCTCCAACTGGAAGGAGGATCCAACCCCCTTTCCTTTCCCCTTCCTTCCTCCCTAGAATATAAGTGTGAGACTCAACATGTCACTGTTGCTGTCACTGATACACCATCATCATCATCATCAAAACCAAACTCAACCGGTCATTGTAACTATCACTGATACCGATACCTCATCATCATCAAAACCAGACTTGATCGGTCACTGTAACTTTCACTGATACTGATACATAATAATCATCAAAACTAGCTCCACTACAACTGATACATCATCATCATCAAAACCAGATACACCATAATTGATACATCATCATCATCAAAAACTAGATCCACCACAACAAATATATCATCATCATCAAAATTGGATACACCATAACTAACACATCAACATCATCAACCTAGGTCCACTTAGATACTAGGTCCACATTAATATCCTAATTCCAAATGGGTCCACATATAAACCCCAACATCACTTCTTAAATTTATCTCGAACACCTATTTGGGACTATTTTTTGGACTAGTCACAAACCCTAACTTCCAACAAGTATAACTTCATACATGTAATGCATCAAGGTCTGAAACTTGTACCCAATCTACTTTTCTATCTTCTCTCAAATTCATCCAATTTTCTCTCCTTAACTCGTCACTGAAAAAGCGATATAGTGAATATGGCATACCTTCCTAAATTTTGGCCTATTCTGAAGAGCACACTTGTATAGAATTCCATGTGATTGATATTTGATATCTGATTCTGAAACTCACACACAAAATACTAAGGATTGTATTTTTTCCCATGCAATTTATTTTAAATAATTTGGATCCTCCATGAATAAGTTATGCATGTTTTACCCAGAACACTTGTTTGAGACTAGTTATAGGACTAGTCAACAACATTATCTTCCACAGAGTGTATATCCAAAGGTAAAATGACCAAGAATCTAAAATGTGTACGCAAGGTACCTTGATATTTCTTCTCAACGACCTCCAAATTTCACTCTCAAAATCATTCTATAAAAATAGTTAGAGCTAAAATGGTAAGATGAACTTTAAAAATCATACCTTAGAACACATCATCACAAGACTTCATCTTCCCTTGGAATTTCTCCCTTATTCACATCATTTTCCCTCTGAAATTCACTGCCAATATTATTCTAAGAGATCACAAGATTTAATGATGAAAATGAGAGGTTCTTGATGTGTATTTATACCCTTACAAGTACCTTCTTTACTTGACCTTGAGTTGACTTGTAACTTCTTTTTTGCAATAATGTTTTCTCCTTTGCTTGACTTTAGGTACAAATTATAACTTCTTGACCTTAGATCTAGGGATTCTTAACCATACTTTGGGGCTTCATATTTAAGAGGGAATAACTCCTAAACTATGAGAAACCAAGTGGTGTGCCACCTACCATTGGAGATGACTTGATAAAGACTATCAATCAATGAATGTTTTGCATGCATTTGAAATGTCCTTCATACTATTTTTCTTCAATAAACTCTGGGATTCATGACCAAACCTTTGGGAATTCTTAACCACTTAACCATCTTTCCATGGATTCTTGTAGAATTCTTCAAATCGTCTTCCTGTGAGGGACATGCTTAAAGTTACGCCATAAGGGGACCACTTTCGAGACTTATTAAAATACACCCATCGCTTCTAGAGGCTACCAAACTTGCTTTGGGGCTTCTTCTATGGTTTACATCAATGAAAACCGATTTTCCAACACATTTTCTTGTTCTTTAATTTTTAGATTTCAATTATTTTCATACATTTGAGTATTAAGTTGGTAATAAAAAATCTGAGATCTAAGGAAATAACTTCCTAATAAAATATTTCATAATATTACAAGATCTTTTGTGACGAATTGTTCTAGGGGAATATCCATGGAATTTTACAAATCATTAGTGGTTGAATCATCCTCCATTCGAATATTACAAGGAAGAGGGGGGGATCATGTACTCTTGTAAGTTTTTCCTTGGTGTGTGTGTGTGTGTTTGTGACTATAAAACACCTGACCCCTAAATACTCTTTTAAGGGGTGAGGCATCATAATTTCATTTTCTCCTTAACTATCTTGTCTCGAATCATCTCTCCAAAATGATTTATCCTCTTCCTCTTACCCGTAGATTTCTAAAGACTCCTACCAGGCGCTAATCCAACCCTTGGTTTATATCTTACGGCTTCTTGAATTTCCTCGATGTTCAATAGCTGAGAATCGTGCAACGTCTATGGGGATTTCACCCCAAATCATACCCTCTCTAGGGTCCTAGCCTAATAAGAGAGATCCAGTTGACAAACCTTCCAACATCTGGCATAATCCTTGTCTAACTCACTGGCTGGTGGAAGTTATGGAATTTCGGAGTTCGTGATCACTTTCACTCGTGAACCTTCCAAAATTCAAACTCATGGATTGGATAGCCGAGGGGAGTCTCGTGGGATCCCTAGATCCATGGTCCAAGTCACTTTGTGACTTCAAGTTTTGTAGGAATAGGTCGCGCTAACACGTGACTCTCCTGATGCACGAACTTTGAACTCATAGATATGATGGTTGAGGTGGATCTCGAAGGATCCATAGATCCATGGTCCAGGTCATTTCACGACTTTGAGTTTCGAAAGACTAGGTCGTGCTAACACCTGACTCTCCTAATGCGCGAACTCCGAACTCATAGATCGGATGATTGAGGTGGATCTTGAAGAATCCATAGATCCACGGTCCAGGTCACTTCACGAATTTGGGTTTTGGAATACTAGGTTGCACTAACATGTGACTCTCCTGATGTGTGAACTCTGAACTCGTAGATCTGATGGTTGAGGTGGATCCCGAAGGATTCATAGATCCATGGTCCAAGTCACTTTGTGACTTTGGGTTTCGGAAGACTAGGTCGTGCTAACACGTGACTCTCCTGATGCGTGAACTATGAAATCTAGGGTTAACTCTCACACTCCTTCCCACAACCAACGATCATGTCATCCATGGGTTCCCTCTGAATAGATCTCGTTCGTCCAACTTCCAAACTAGGAAAAATATTCCCTTCCACTGCTTTCGCATGACAATTTTCCTAAGCTTTACCCTGGGCAGGTTATGGACTTGGGTATGGAAATTCACCCAACAAGGGGGTCTGAGAGAGAGATATCCTCTTCAAACAGTTGATTACAGGTCAACACAATGCCTCCTATCTCAATCATTTAACGTCTCATGCTCCGGAAAGCCTCCGAAGTTAAGCTGGGCATACAGTCTATCAGTGGAAAGTGTGAATTCATAAGGAGATGGAAGAATATGCATATCATACCCATTTCACATAAAAAAACATTTACAAATGCATCTAAATATATTTTTATAACCAATTAATCATTCATTGTTCTAATTCAACAATTAAAGTAGGGAAAAGACTTATCAGAACCAGACAATGTGAAGTGACTACTGGAAGGGTGCCTATTTCCACCCAACTGTAGGCTCAGTCACTCCAAATGGATTTACCACTAGCCACCCCTGAGCTGGACCATGATGCTCTACAACATAGCCTTTTCTTCTCGCTTAGCCACAGTAGGGACAGAGGTTACTCTCCTCTTCTCACAGCATCCTGGCAATGGTTTACATGATACCAAGCAAGGAGGACTAGCCTCATTTATCATCTTGTATCAAAACCTTCTCTACCATTTCCTGTATCCAAAATGCTTAGTTTTTTAATCTTCCTTGAATCCTCGAGATTCACTTCCCGTCTCTGCGCTCTTCACAGGCATGTTTTTCCTCTACTCGCCACACCTTCCTTTCTCACCTCTTTTCAGCAAGGTCATGTGTGGCTCGAATTCCCGGTCCGCGATCATTTTTGGAGGCCTTACAGATGAGTTCTATGCCCCATCCCCTCATTAACTCTTGAGGAGGTCTTCCCACCCACCAGCCTAACTATAATTCATTTCCGCGTCAGAGGAAGGTTATGGTCCTGAGCAATTAAATCCAGTAAGGATTGTATTGATGAAGGTTAACGCAACCATTCCTAGTCCCCTTCACCCTCTCTCCGTGCAGCATCTGTGGTCTTTCCAATTACACCCCCCCATCCAGTAGTCACGCAACACTTGTCCATTTTATTAGTAATTAATTAGGTTCACGTTCGTTTACCTTTCAAACAAAATTCCATTGAATCAATATTCACACATTTAAAGTTTTGCATAGTCTCTTGGCCATTTATAGTTATATTTACAATCTGGGGGAAACAGGGTGTTATAATTCCCTCCCCCTTAAAGGAACATCATCCTTGATGTTCTCTCTATTAACATATCTTGTATGTACAAAAGTGAACAAAAATGGGTATGCATGTCTCATGGAATCCTCCATTTCCCATGTGGCCTCATCTGGGCCAAAGTGTTTCCATCGCACCTTGACCTATGCAATGGTTTGGTTCTTGAGTGGGGTTTCCTTCCTGTCTAGTATGCCTTGAGGTTCAAGTAGGAATTCTCCCTCCGGTTCCACCTGGATCACAAACCAGTCAATTATATGATTAGAATCATGTACATATTTCTTCAACAATGAAACATGGAAAACATTATGTTCTTTTACCGTGGGAGGAAGTGCTAGCTTATAGGCTACAGGTCCCACTCTATATAAAACTTCAAAGGGTCCACAATATCGAGGTGCCAACTTGGCACAAGCTCCTAGCCACAGGGAACTCTTCCTGAGCCTAACTCTAAGATAGATGTGGTCTCCCGTATTGAATTCTCTGGGGGTCCTTTTTCTGTCGGTGTAACTTTTCTGTCTATTCTAAGAGATTTTCATATTTTTCTTTATCTGAACCACTTGTTGTTCCATTTCCTTCAACATGTCAGGTCCAATTGTAATTCTGTCCATGGGACTACTCCAAATGAATGGATTGTTGCAAAACCTACCATAGAGGACTTCGAAATGGCTCATCTTTAGTGATTCTTGGTAGCCGTTGTAGTAGGAAAATTCCACCAGGGGCAGGTAATCTTCCCACTTTTTAGGTTGATACATTACATGCATCCTTAGCATGTCTTCTAATATTTGGTTCACTCTTTCCATCTGTCCATTAGTTTGAGGATGATAGGCTATGATAAACAATAATTTGGTCTCCAGACCAGCCATCAAGTATTTCCAAAAAGTTGAAGTAAATTTTGTGTCTCTGTCAGACACGATCTCCTTAGGCATGCCATGTAGTCTAAATATATCCTTCATGAATATGTTGGTAATAACTATTTCCTTGCAATTCAATTTGATGAGAATAAAATGAGCAGACTTTCTCAATTTATCCACCACCACCATGATGGCATCATTCTACCTGGACGATGTTGGTAATCCGGTGATGAAATCCATGGAGATGGTCTCCCATTTCCATTATGGAATTGGTAGAGGTTTTAATAATCTTGTTGCTTGTCGGTGTTCTTCTTTAACCTGCTAGCATTCTAGACATTTATCTAAATACTCAATTATGTATTTCTTCAATCCAAGCCAATAGAAGTGTTTCCTGGTGGCCGTGACCATCTTTGGATAGCCCGGATGGCCGATGTATGGTTTCTTTTGCAATTCCTCCATTATGAACCTCTTCAAGTCATTACAACTTGGAATATATAGCCTGTTTCGGTAAGTCAGCAGACCTCCATCTAGCATCTGGTAGCCTTCATACTTTATCCCTACGGGTTCTTGCTCTAGGTATGAGGTCACGGTCTGGAAGAATCCATCTGTTTCTTGTGAATTCCTGACTCTTTCCTTGACATTCGTCTCGCAGGTGCTCACTGTTGTGAGATGAATTGTTTTCATACTTATGCTAAGGGAATTAGCCACCTTATTTTCCTTTCCTTTGATATGTTTGATTTCAAAATCAAACTTGCTAAGGAGGGCCATCCACCTAGCTTGTCTAGCATTGTGTTTTGGTTGGTCAAACAGGTGCCAAAATCCACAGTGGTCTGTCATAAGTACAAATTTCCTACCCAGAAGGTAATGCCTCCACATTTTCAAAGTGTGTACTATGCTAGCCAACTCTAGATCATGGGTCACATAGTTGACTTCATGCTCATTCAATTTTTGGGATTCATAGCAAACTACACTTCCTTATTGCATAAGGACTCCTCCAAGTGCTTCCTTGCAGGCATCTGTGCACACGAGGAAGTCATTATCGAGATCGACGATATTCATCACGGGTGCATGAGTCAAAAGGTGTTTTAGTGACTAAAACCTTTCTTCACATTCTGGTGTCAAAATGAATTTAACCCCCTTCCTCTGGA
Source organism: Picea mariana (assembly GCA_032191745.1). NCBI lineage: Eukaryota > Viridiplantae > Streptophyta > Pinopsida > Pinales > Pinaceae > Picea > Picea mariana. Next base: position 54,327 of record JASDQU010501085.1, on the reverse strand, counting down.
GGGCAGTGATTGGACAACCAATCTTGGAAAACCCTTTTATAAACCTCCTATAGTATCCTTCTAAACCCATAAAGGATATGATATCCAAAACATCCTTTGGGGTAGGTCATTCCATGATGGATCTGATCTTGTCAGGGTCTACTGCTACCCCTTCTTCAAATATGACATGGCCCAAGTAATGTATTTACTTCTGGAAAAAGTCACACTTGTTAAATTTGGCATAGAGTTGATTCTCTCTTAGCACTTGAAGTACAAGTCTAAGATGTTCCTCATGTTCCTCATGTTCCTCTCTATTCTTGGAGTAGATTAAGATATCGTCAATAAAAACCAATACAAATTTGTCTAGGAATTTGCTAAGTACATTGTTCATCAATCACATAAAGGTGCCAGGGGCATTGGTTAATCCAAATGGTACTACCACAAATTCGTAGTGATTGTATCTCGTCCTAAAGGCGGTTTTGTGGATGTCTTCATCCTGGATTCGAACTTGATGGTATCCAGATCTCAAGTCAACCTTTGAGAAAATGGAAGCACCCCCCAATTGATCGAACAAGTCATTGATTCTGGGTAAGGGGTACTTGTTCTTTATGGTTACCTTATTGAGTTGTCTATAATCTATGCACAGTCAAAGTGTACCATCTTTCTTCTTCACAAAAAGGATTGGTGCTCCACATGGAGACACATTGGGCCAGATGTAGCCTTTCTCCATCATTTCCTTTAGATTTATTTTGAGATCAACTAGCTCGGGTGTACTCATCCTATAGGGGGTCCTAGATACTGACACTGCTCTTGGTGCAAGTTCTATTGAGAATTCAACATCCCTTCTCGGAGGTAGACCCGGTACCTCTTCTGGAAACACATCTCTATAGTCTCTTAATATGGGGTGGTCTTCTAGGCTTGGTCTGTCATTCTCAACATATTCTGACACCTATATTGCATATAGAGGACATCCCTTTCTGCAATACTTTTGCATTTGAAGGGTCGATATTCGTCTCATCGAGACATGTTTCTGGATCCCTTGGAGGGTCATCTTTCTCCCTTCTCTATTTACACATTCTAAGGTTTTATGGTAACAATCCAACTTATTTTTATATGCATCTAGCTAGTCCATACCAATCAATAGTTCATATGATCCTAGGGGAAGTATGTTAAGGGTATCTTGGGTGGGGAATCCGTCCACCGTGAATTGGCAAGATGGTATGACCTCCGCTATTTTTTTTTTGGTTCCAGTAGCTAACTGTACCAACCATGGCTTAGCATGTTTATGTGAATGTAATTTACACTTATCAACGGTATGAGGGTGTTGGGGCTATATATATGCACTATTAATTCCCACGTTTAATTATCAACCGGGGCTTGTAAGCTTTGAGGTGCAGGCACAAGAAACGTAGGATCAGAGCTTAGTCTAGCCTAATCTAAAGCCGAAAAAACAATCTTCAAACCCACACTACAACAAATTAACACTAAGGATTCATCACTGGGACGTAGGAATAACTTAGTGCTATAAAGTTTTAGATCACAGTCTTTCATGCACTCTGGGTGATGTTCGTGTGATTAGTCGTGGGTAGCTTACTTAAGTTTTTTGTCCTTCAATGATTATTTCCTATAGTGATCCACACTTAAATGCAATAAAAGAAACAAACAAACGGAAATGAAATCAAGTGACAAGAAATAAACAAATAGGAAAGCCAAATCATAATGAAAGAAAACTAATGAAAGGAAATCAAACAAATAGAAAATAGAACTTATTTCAAACTATGTGAATGAAATGAAATGTGAATGCAAGAACCGAACCTAAAACACACAAAGAAAACCAATCAAACTATAGGAAGAGGCCAGATGAATTTAAAAGCAATCAATCAAACTGGAATTAAACACTATATGCAATCTAAAATCAAGATATTTCCACAATCAAGTGCTTCAGTCACAATGAGCAAGCATGGAAAGAAATGAAAAGGAATGGGAAAGAATGACAATGCATAAATATAAATGGAATGTTTATACAATGGAAAGAAATATCAACTCTGTAAAAGAAGCTAAAAACATAATTCTTATAAAAAATGCTTAGTCATATATGAAATCAAAAGGGGAAAATAAGGATAGGTATTCTTTGTAGATTGAGAGCTTCAATGTAAAGCACAAGAATCAAAGAGTAATTGAGAAGAATAAGAACTTCTGCAATTGACAAAAGATGTATATTTAAAGCATAGACAATTAAACAAAAGTTAGTGTGTTGAATAAGTTGAGAGTGGGGCAAGTTCCTTGTGTGAACAATCAATGAAGTTGTGTAATTTAATGTGCATTCCTCAATCAAGGAATGATTAGATAAAGAGAGGACAATTCTTTGTCATGAAATGTAATTGCAGTGTAATCGGGCATTGATTCCACGCATAGAGAGTGAGGTAAAGAGAGGGGTCGATCTGCTCTTGCAATAACTAATTATATTGCATGATTAAATCTGCAATCAATGGGCAAATCGTGTTGAAGGAAAAAGAGCAAATATGGAAGAGAAAAGTTAAGTATATGCAGCAAATAAGACAACTTTGTTTTGGTGTTTTCTTTTATAAGTGAATGCAAACAAAAATATGTTAACGTACTCTGTTTTATAATGTTTTGGACAGTGAGAAACTAATGGGTGATTTGAATGGTAGATTTGATGGGAGAATTGGATGGAAAATCAATGATGAAGGAGATAAATGCAATGAGGGACTGTCCATGGTCTATTCAGCATAAAAATAGAGCATAGGAAGAATACACAGGAATATGAGCACGGAAATGTGATAAGAGAGAATGCTAAATAAACTCAAAGCTCAATGTGATAATGTATTCAATTGGGAGGTTTACAATATTAATTCTAATTAACATAACATTTGAAAAACTAAAATTAAGATTCAAACCACACACTCCAAACTGTAAATGAAATTCTAACCTTTAAACAAATTGAACAATAAAATAAAAATACATAAATGAAATGCTAACTAGTTAAGATACAGAGGGAAACATTCTTACCAAGTTGAGGGGCCCTACCCAACAAGTAATTTGCTTCCAAAAAGATGTTAGTCCCCTTGAATGCACAAAACACCAATTCTTTATTCCATCAAACTCAGAAAATTACAACTCTCTTACAATCTTAACATTGTCATGATGACACCTTAACATCCATTACAAAACAATTCCCATAATGATTATTGAATTTCTCATAGCCCTATGAGGCTTATTTATACATGAAAAATCATTGAGAAGTGGATGGGACCGAATCCCAATGCTCAGATTTCAAATTTACAATTTTAGATAAAATCCTCAAAAATCTGGGTTTTATTGCAATTTGGGTAGCTTCGAGTTATTCCCCCACCCATATCTTCCAAACCAATTCTAATTTTGAAATACTACCCGCGTGTTACTCAATTTTCCATATTCTAGACAAAACCCATTTCGTATCATTTCTAGATATGATGCCATCTGCACAGAAATCGAGGCACAAGTTGGCAGTTTGAGTTTTTCAATAATTTTAGCAGAATCATTCCCCTTGAGCTAGAGGTCCATATGTGTGATATGGGTGAATTTTGCCTCATGTTTCCGCATGTAAACATGGCTCTGAACCAAACCCATGTACCCAATTTTCCTCTAGAAGCTTTCCAAAATTTTGAATTATTTCTAGTATCGGATTAGCATAGTTGGTACCGGATTAGAACAGTTGGTACCGGATTAGAACAATTAGTACCAGAATCTTGTAGCTAGGGGTTTAGTACCATATGAACATATTCATTACTATGGGTACCAAACCAACGCGATGGTAATACTATATGGAGCTAGTATCGGAATAGGCGCAATCTGGTATCGGATGAAATTGGTACCGAAAGAGGCAGAGAGCTGGAACCAGATGAACGCAAAGGTATTACCGGATCACTGCAGAGTGTTGGATGACACAGAGTGTGGGTACTAGATGAATGTAGAACCTTCTAGTACCGGATGACTTGGAGTATCGGATGACTTGCAATGTGAGTACTGGAACAAGAACAATACAGGTACTGGAACATGGACAATGCATATACTAGAACCTGAACAATACAAAACATGTTGCTTGGACATAG